>QKWP01000579.1:0-47582 GCA_003550325.1 Gigaspora rosea
TCTTTTAGGTCAATATTTGGGCGCTTGACAGGTTTACTTAAGGGCTAAATATCACTTTACTTATTAAAATTTGGGAATATTGTCGCGGGAAGGTTTTTTCTCTTTCTTCTGTTTTTGGTAATAGGGATCTACGGGGAGTAAGTCTTTGGGGTTTTTTAATATTTATAGATCTGGGTCTTTTATATTTTACTAAAATCTTGATCCACATAATAGACCTGGGTATAATACCTAATAGATCTACAATAAAGGAGCTTTCAGAAATCAGCTGATTTTTGTTACTTTGAGCCTACCCCCACCCACCCACACCTGATACCCAATTAGCCAATCAGATTTTACGATTATTAAAAAGGTAAATATAACATTTAATAGTAAATAACTTTTGATCTACTAAACCAAATTCGATGATTCAACTACCAAAATGATCCTCTCAACGAGAGGATTCTAGTGAGCCCAAAATTGTTAAAATTCAATCACAGGATCCTGTGATCAGAATAGATTTGAGTTACTATAAAAGTTCTATAATTTATTAAATAATTATAATCTATTTATGAACATTAAATCCTGGGTCCCCAAGTCGCAGGAAAATCAGCTAGTTGTGGCAGCATACAGGCTTGAAACACTTACCCAATATAGTAGAGGCAGCTGCATGGCTTGAGATACAAACTTCCGAAAAGTACGCTAGTAAGGAACTAGGTATACCAATTTGGAAGCAGAAAGTGCCTATCTGGAATCACATACACCAAATTGGAAGTAATGATATTAGGAAATGTGGATAAAGTGGTGGACATGTGAATACTAACAGTTGGTTAGGAAAAAGAGTCATCCAAAACCAGGCTAGCTATATAAATGGGAGTATGGTAGACTCTGGTAGGTTTAGATTATGGATAAAATAGTTCAAGTCTCGGTACTTAATAGATAGTATAATAATTGTAAGCAATATATGGGAAGACATTAATAGAAATGGGACAAATTTATCTAATAAATTTGTTCCATTTTTATTGACTTCACCCCATATTGTAACGATTAATATACACTCAATAAAGTCCAAAGGCATGACCTCACTTTAACATTAAAAAAAAAATTATAACCTATTTATAATAATACAAATTTATTTCAATCTTAGGATCCTGTGATTAGATTTTAACTATTTTGGGCTTGTTAGAATCCTCTCATTAAAAGGATCATTTTGGTAACAAAATTATCAAAATCAATCAAAAGTTATTAATAATTAAAATTTAATATTTAATTGTTAATAACTTCTGATTTACTAGGCCAATTTCGATGATTTTACTACCAAAATAATTCTTTTAATGAGAGGATTCTAACAAGACCAAAATCGTTAAAATCCAATCACAGGATCCTAAGATCGAAATAAATTTGTATTACTATAAATGGGTTATAATTATTTAATAAATTATAAAACTTTTATAGTAACACAAATTTATTCTGATCACAGGATCCTGTAATTGGATTTTAACAATTTTGGGCTCGCTAGAATCCTCTCATTGAGAGGATCATTTTAGTAGTTGAATTATCAAATTTGGTTTAGTAGATCAAAAGTTATTAATTATTAAATATTATTAATAAATCTATAATTTTGGTCAAAAATAATTTTGCAACTTTGGCTAAAATTATGAAATTTTGGCCGGAATTACACCTGATACTTCAGCTAATCTACCCACTTACACAGAAATCAGCAGATTTCTGGAAGCTCCCTAAAGGGGTCTTGTATATGGCAATTTACAGTAATATTTATGCCTTAAATAAAGTTGTTTGAAATAATAAATTGCATATTTGACTTGAACCAAATTACCAACGGAAGAAAAACAAGAAGTTTTTTGTTGGAGAGTTGTCTATACTTAAGGGTAGGGAGTATGTAGATCATTTATCATATGATTTTTGTGGTATCGATTTTTCTTTTTAAAGTTTAGTAAAAATTTTTTTAATCAAATCATTTAAACTATTAAATAAAATTATAGAGCAGGCTTTTGTGATTCTAAAAATAGTAAAATTATTAAAATTGGTTGAATATTCATCAAGTTATAAAGATTTAAACTTTAGGTATCGAAAGTTGTTTACAAAATCATATGATGATCATATGATATCGACCAATCAAAATTAATGATTTTTGTGACTCAGGAAAATTTGAGCCAACTGAGGGAAACTTTATGATATATCGAAGTATAATTTTTTTAAATATATACTATATTAAAATTTTACTATTATAAAACGTGCGTTTTATTCTATATATTATAAAATTTAAATCAAATTTGGTTGCAACTATAAAAGTTTTATTAGTAGCACATTTTCAATTTCTATATAAATCTCATTGTACCACGAAAATCATATAATAAATGATCTATGTACCCCCTACCCTTAATGTATAGTAGGATAGCACAGGAAAACGGTTTTTATAAAGGTCAACTAACTTTTCAGAACTCCTTTATATATTTGACATACAAGTCAAAAGTGTACTTTTACAAGATAACTGACAGAAGATGGAGCCCTTGTACGAAAAATTTTGGTGGAGATTAAAGTTTTTTTCTGTCGACGAAGTTTCCTGTGGAAAAACAATGGGGAACAACAAAAAACTAAGTTTTTCCAACTACACCCTCTCCTTTAAATTTCTTTCGAGTATCATCTTACTTCCCTTTGGATTTTTTCAAAATTTTCGCCAAACAGTGGGAATCCTAGCTTACCCCCTCCAAAAGATCAGCAGTGTTTATTCCTTCCGAATTGGGACGATTTGAATCGGGACCGGCGCTATCACAAGTTAATTTGGTCGCTACATACAAATAAACAATGAATGGCATAGTTGGATTTGAAGGGCACGTGAAAATTTTCTTATCTTTTTTTTAGTTTCTTTTTCATTACTTGTACATATAATACATCGATAGACATTAGTCTTGTGGTATTATATAATTTTTATCGTTTATGCTAGCATCTACAGTTTCTATTCTTTTTTTGCATGTTCTTTGGTTTTTCTTTTTTTGTTTTTTTTTTTGTTTGGTTATATTTTTAGTTGGTTTTTTGATTAGTCATTTAGGTATTGTCCCCCTTTTAGTCTTTTCACCTTTTTTATTTTTCTTTATGAGAAGCTCAAAGAAGAAGTTTCTAGGTGGAATGGATCCTGTAGTTGGTTTCTGAAGCCAGGTTGTGCTATACTTCTTACTAATAGGGAAAACCGTTATTTGAGTATGAGCAAACCATTTTAGTGCAGTAGCCAAAGTTGGGCACCAATTCGGTTTAGTTCGATCATTACTGTTTGTATATAAAATTATGTAGCTTTTATGTAATTTTGCTAATAAAGATTAAAAGTTTAAAAAAAAAAAAATAAAAAATAAATTGTATATTTTGAACATTTTACTTAAAATATAAATATTAATTGACTTAGTAAAATTTGGGAATTTCGATAAAGAAACAATGAGTTTAATAATTTTTATATAAGCAATTTGACCAATAAAATTATTTTATATGCCAATGATCTAAATGAAATTAATAATAAAATGATCTTGTTATAATTTAATAGCTTGATATTATTTAAATTTGATCAAACAATCAAGTTATTTACTATTTCTAGACTGGACTAGGCTAGTGATGCCATCGAAATTGATTTTTGAAAAAGGCCTATTTCGTCTTCATTAAAGAAAATTAAAATTTTTTATAAGGAAGAGCAAATAAAATTTATATAAATATGTTTCTTATAATTTCATCTATTCAAAAAAAGTATCAAATAATTTTGTCTTTCAAGTAAAATAGATCAAAAACAATTTCGTCTTTAAATTTTAATTTCGGGTTTTAGAACCCGAAATGCTTTCGTTCTCATAGACTAGGCATATAAACTTTTGTTGTGTTTGGATCCAAGTCTACAAATACCTAGCTCAATCCAGTTTACTTTAAAACCTATACGTATGCATAGTTGTTATATAATTAAAGTTAATAAATCTATATAAAAAATATTAAATATGGGATACAAATCCTATACTATATATGAGGACAAAATTATTTTGGGTTCTAAAACCCGAAATTAAAATTTGAAGACAAAATTGTTTTTGACCTATTTTATTTAAAGACAAAATTATTTGATACTTTTTTTGAATAGACAAAATTATAAGAAATATATCTATATAAATTTTATTTGCTCTTCCTTAGGGGCATGCCATTTATTATATAATTTTTACTATAGATACATAGTTAGAGGTAGTGATCACATCTATATATTATATTAATCAATCAGAATTAGATAAAATGATCACACCAAATATGGGTAGATGTAGCTACTAAGTAAAAAATATTATGTAATAAATAGCATGCTCTTATAAAAAATTTTAATTTTCTCTAATAAAGACGAAATAGGCCTTTTTCAAAAATCAATTTTGGTAGTATCACTATCCTATATACAATAGTTCAATGACTAAATGGTCCTCAAATAATCTTGGTTATTTCTAAATAACCATGGTCATTTCTAAATGACCATGGTTATTCTAAATGATCATAGTCATTTGGTTATGAGTTAATTTTAAATGCCCAAAATTGAGATAACTGTTAATGACTAGTCATTTTAGGATTATTTGAGATCATTTGAAAAATTTGCAAATAACCAGATCATTTACTATTACTGCTACAACACATATACAGATAGTAAGTATAGTAACAGAATTTTTTGAATTTACTAATTTTACCCAAGTATTGATTGGCTGAGATTATTTGTACCAATTTATATTACAGGTCAAAATGATACATATCGGTATAATATTGGGTATCCAATATATAATATATATATATGATATGTACCTGATATATGTAAGATATATTTATATATATACCCAATATGTTGTTATACATATTTTATAAATTTATTAAAAAACTTTGGGAAACTATTAACTATAGTACAAAACAGGATAGACCAATTAATTTCTTAGTATTAGTTTTATTAGTAGACTTCTTACTGTTTTAATTTTAAACCAATAGTTAATGGATAACAAGGGTTCCTTTAATGGTTCCTAAGATATATTTATATATATACCCAATATGTTGTTATACATATTTTATAAATTTATTAAAAAACTTTGGGAAACTATTAACTATAGTACAAAACAGGATAGACCAATTAATTTCTTAGTATTAGTTTTATTAGTAGACTTCTTACTGTTTTAATTTTAAACCAATAGTTAATGGATAACAAGGGTTCCTTTAATGGTTCCTTTAATGGTTCCTTTGATGGTTCCTTTGATGGTTTCTTTGATGGTTCCTTTAATGGTTCCTTTGATGGTTCCTTTGATGGTTCCTTTTAGAGTTTCTTCGAAGGTTCCTTCTGTAATTTCTTCACTATTGTTAGATTTATAAATGGTTCTTTTTTTCTATGTATTGAAAAGATATATAAACTCTGCCTTTTTTACCAAGGCAGAATAACAAGTTCTGTATCCAATCTTCTTATCTGTTCTATTAAACATATCGGCGTGTTTGGTTCATCATATTTGAGTAACTCTAATATTTTGGGGTCCAAATATAGATCAATTTTTATAGTCGAATTTTATAAAATGAATTATTACTTACAAGTATACTAAAGTACGTATAAAAATATGACTACTGTATAAACTTTTTAATATTAAAAGCAAACTCATATTTGTACATAGTGTATATAGAAGCACTAAATAGAAAAGATCTAACTTGAATAATCATAGTATTATTAATAATGACTAGCTCATTAACCCTTGCGCTGCTTCGGGAAAAAATATATTTATATAGGATTATATTTATATTATTAAACCTTGCTTAAATTGTTTTTTTTTATATAACTTTCTGAACCTTTGCTTAAATTACTTATGCTCAACTTATTTATTAAACCTTCACTTAAGCTATTTTCTATATAACTTACTAAACCTTTGTTCAAATTATTTATTAAACCTTCACTTAAGTTATTTTTCTATATAACTTACTAAACCCTTGCTCAAATTACTTACTAAACCTTTTGCAAATTGCTTAATTAAATCTTTGCTCAAATTATTCTTTTATATAACTTACTAAACCTTTGCTTAAATTATTTTTTTATATTACTTACTAAACATATGCTTAAATTATTTTTTATATAACTTATTAAACTTTTGCTTAGATTTTTTATATATAGTTTAACAAATATTGCTTAAGTTATCTTATATATTAATATGCCTCCAAAGAGAACTTTTAAGCAAACTATTATAATTAAGCAAAAGAACTTGAAAAATCGTTAGATTTAATTGTTTTTTCACATAGTAAAATATCGATCCAGTTCTATGGCTTGTATTAATTCCAATAGTTTGTCAATTTCTTTATCAAGAACTTTAGTAATAGCCTTATTTGTCTTTATTCATAAGTGTCTTTAAAAGATTATTTATTTGTTTAATTTGACATTATCAATATGAAATTTTAGACATGTTAAACATAAAATAAAATAAAATAATTTATAACAATTAAGATCATATAAATAAGTGTATTCGACTTTTTAATTAATAAGTAGTTTTTTTTATTTTATTGTAATACTGTATTTAACATGTTTTGTATTTTTACTTAGTTTAATTATTAGAGCCGTTTATTAGAAAAAATTTAAGTTCCTGTAATTTAAACTGTAATCCTAATGTATTAGTAAATTAATTGTTTAATAAACTAAAATCGAACATACAACCATCAAAAGGTCTTTATTTGAAATGATTTAGTCAAAGAATGGATGCGACTACATGTGGCACTGGCCAATTCAACCTAACAGTTTTGCTATGATGTAAATACGAATTATAAATATTCTTCGAATCTGTTCATCATAAGGTAGGTTGATTTACGATAAGCTAATGCTTCTATATTATTTAGAATAATTTTTAACGATTTATTTAAATCTGACAGTGATTCCTCGCATCTGTTCACCATAATACAATAAGTTTCTCTATGGTTTTCTAATACGTTTACATTATTTGGATTAATTTCTAATGGTTTATTTAAATACGCTAGTGGTTCTTCATATCTTTTCCTATTACGATAAGTTTTCCTATGGCCTACTAATGCAGTAATGCATTATTTGGGTTAATTTCTAATGATTCGTCGTTTCTGTTCCTCTTAAAATATGTTGCACTAAGTTTTTTAATACGTCTGGATTGATTTATTTAAATCTGCCAGTATCATTTAATACTTACTAATCTAATTGTTTGGCGGTTTAACTCTATATTAATTAGAATATAAAGCATTAGTAAAGCTTATTGTCGCTATAATAGCATGTTAAACAGTACTGCAGTAAACTTTCTTAGATCTTACACGTAACATTTCAATCTTCTTATTTTCTGTTGACTGTTTATGGAATCTAAAATTTGCATATAGTTAATATAATTAGTTCTAACAATAAATAGTAAAAAAATACATATATTCGCTTATAAAGTATGAATTAATTTAATAGCAGATAGTGAATACAGTACTTACGTGCTAAAACATATAACTGTAATGATAAGTATGCGTTTTGTGTAATGAAAATTCTAGAATCATCTGATCGCGATTCGCGTTCTGTCAAATCGCGTTCTGTGAATTTTTCGCTATTCGGACTGATCCGGAAAAAAGCAAACGGTTACACACATTTGTATTATTATATTATAAATAGATATATATTTGTATATGAATTGTTACCACTAAAACAACATTAATAAAAATTACCATATAGTGAATATTATGTAAGATATTTACCAAATATTTCTACAAAGGCATTCTCACTGCTAAATACTTGATTTCCAACAGTGTGATGATGGTTTTTTAGATGCTTCTAAATTTCTCATATCATAGCTTTTTTAATATGATCAAGCTCATAGTTAGGTAGTGGCAATATATGCAAAGACAGTATATTATAGTCCTTATATTTTATTGTTTCATGACGTTTAAGACCACGTTGAGTCTTGTAAGATCGTGAACGTGTACAAAGAGAACAAGTAAATCTTGAAGTACTAATTAAATTAGACATAACTAGCTATTTTAAATAGTTAATATATAAAATAAAACTTATATAACAGTATGATAAATTCTAATACTATATACTTATTGGTCAAAAAGACGATGAGTTAAAGCTTTGAATGATGGGTTCCAATGCGTTTACTTATTTTTTTATAGTAAATAAATATTTTTGAGATGTTATTTAAATGATTTTCATACTCATATGATATTAAAATAGGGCGCAATCAGTAGGGTTCTGCAATTTGATTTGATCTTCAAATATTTGAATCAAATATTTGATCAAATTCAAATTCAAATTTGACTATATTTGATTTGATCAAATTAAAATATGGCCAAATTTGATTTAATTTGACAAATATTTGATTTGATTTGAAAATTACTATTAAAAATTCAAATTCAAATCAAATTCAAATTCAAATATTTGAATCAAATCAAATTCAAATCAGGGTCAATTTGATTTGATCAAATTCAAATTGATCCAATATTTGATTTGATTTGAATTTGAGGAACCCTAGTGATCAGTGCATGGTCTAATAAATTTTGGGGTACTATAGTATAATTTTGTGACCCTAAAAACCAAACACGCCGATATATAAAATATTTGACACTTTACTCTCTACAATTTGTACACAGTAAAGGCTCTTTTTCCATAAAATTATTCTTGAGTTTTGTGTGATTATTGTGTTAAGTTTATTAAATTTTCCCTAAATTTTTTCAAGTTCTAAGTGATTTTTTTGAGATTTTGTTTGTTATTTTTCCATTTATTCAGTATTTATCCTGAATATTCTTTTGTATTGTTTTTTGAGTTTTTATTTGAGTTTTCTTATTTATTGATTTTTATTTGAGTAGTTTTATATTTTATTTTATCCTGAAATTCTCTTATTGTTCTTTGTACGTTAAGTTAAGTAATATAGTTATTCTCTGGCCAAGGGTTACTATATTACAATGTGTAGAGTTCATATAGGATATCAAACACATAGTACACATATAGTATATATATTTATTCATATCAGATACATATCATATATATAAATTCTGTAATATATCATGTATTCGATATATATCATATATATAAATTTTGTATTACAGAATTTATATATAGACTAACCAGATAAGATATATATCGATACTTAATATCCTGCCAATTTATATTGATAGTGATAGATATATCTGATATAGATATTAATCGATATATATATCAATTAATAATTATTATATTTACATTATCATGTTTTTTGCAAATTTTTAAATGTTTTACAGGTTTTCGCAAGTTTTCGCAAGTTTTTGAAATTTAATATAAAATTATTTATTTATTATTATTATATAATATTTTTAATTAAATAGTTAAATATACAATATTCGAAGTTTCGCAATTTAATATAAAATTTTATTTTTTTATTTATTATTTTATATATTATATTTTAAATATTATTGTCCGAAGTGTAGCTGAGGACACTATACTTCTAGACATCAGAATATAAAATTTTTTACAAAAACTTGGATATATTATGACCCAGTAATCCAATCTGGATGATTTTGGTACTATTTGATTTGTCTCTATGAGACGAATCCAATGGTACCAAAATCATTTCATTTGGATCACTGGATCACGTTTTATGAACGAAATACTATTTTTATAGGAAATCTGTCACGTCACGTGATGACGTCTGTCACGCCGCGTAATTAGCCAATAAACGCGTCGTGTGCTAACACAACAAAAAAATAAAAATTTTTAATTTTAAGTTTTAATAAAACTTAATCGTAGTATGCTAATAGTGGCTTTTTTTATTAAGTAAATCGACCTTCATTATTAAGACAATTTTGTTCGTCATAACAAAATCTACCTACCTCTAAATTTTCATAAAAATCGGATACTTTTTTACTAATGGATATTTGTAAAAAAAACTACCTGGCGTCATAATAGATTCTTTTGGTACAAAATTGTATTTTATAAAAATCAACTAATAAAAAATCATCCAATTTTTATGAAATTTAGAGGTAAGTAGAACTTATAACGATGAATAAAATTGTCTTATTAATTAAGATCGATTTACTTAATAAAAAATTTGCTGACTATGCATCAAAGTTGTCTTTTACAAGTTTACTTAGTGCATGAAGCTAGAATTAATTAGTAAAATCTTATAATTCACAAATTTTTATTAATTAATTCTAACTTTATGCACTAAGTAAACTTGTTCAGCATCTAGAAATACATCAAATCGGCATAATTATTTTTATTTTACTTGAAATTTAGAGAATAGATGCATAATTTTGGATTTTTGATCAAAAAAGTCAAATTTAAGCATCTTTTCTCCAAATTTCAAGTAAAATAAAAAGAACCCTGCCGATTTAATGTATTTTTAGGTGCTGAACAAGTTTACTTAGTGCATTAAGTTAGAAATAATTAGTAAAATTTTGTGAATCATAAGATTTTATAGAATTTTATTAGTAAAATTCTATAAAATCTTAAAATTCACAAATTTTTATTAATTAATTCTAACAAAATGCACTAAGTAAACTTGTTCAGCACCTAAAAATACATTAAATCGGCAGGGTTGTTTTTATTTTACTTGAAATTTGGAGAAAAGATGCTTAAATTTGACTTTTTTGATCAAAAATCCAAAATTATGCATCTTTTCTCCAAATTTCAAGTAAAATAAAAACAACCCTGCCGATTTAATGTATTTTTAGGTGCTGAACAAGTTTACTTAGTGCATTAAGTTAGAATTAATTAGTAAAATTTTGTGAATCATAAGATTTTATAGAATTTTATTAATAAAATTTTATAAAATCTTATTATTCACAAGATCTTACTTATTAATTCTAACTTAATACACTAAGTAAACTTGTTTAGAACCTAAAAATACATTAATTTAGCATAATTCTTTTTATTTTACTTGAAATTTAAAGAATAGATGTATAAATTTTGATTTTTGATCAAAAAAGTCAAATTTAAGCATATTTTCTTCAAATTTTAAGTAAAATAAAAATAATTCAAATAATTTGATGTATTTTAGATGTTGTACAAGTTTACTTAGTGCATAAAGTTAGAATTAATTAATAAAAATTTGTGAATATAAGATTTTATAGAATTTATTAATAAAAGTCTATAAACTCTTATAATTTACAAAATTTACTAATTAATCTAACTTAATGCACTAAGTAAACTTGTATTTATTAATTGTTATTTTTGGCTTCGGACATTAACGGCATCCATTTCCTAGTATATTTTATTATATATTATTATAAAAAAAATGACAAAAAAATAAAACCAAAAAAACGAACCCGTAAAAAAACAATAAAAAAAATAAAACCAAAAAATAAACTATTATATTCGCTTATATTCTTATATTCGCTCATATTCGCTTATATTCACTTATATTCACTTATATTCGCTCATATTTGCTACTTCTTGCAAAGTGCCGAATTTAGAACTAGTATTTTTGTAAAGTGCTAAAAAAATCAGGTTGTTTTTTTGCAAAGTTCTGAAAGAAGTAAAAAATAAATAAAATATAATAAAATTAAAAAAATAAGTAAAAAAAAGAAAACAACCAAAAAACAAAACCAAAAAAAAAATATCGAAAAAAAACAAATACAAAAAAAATAAACTATTATATTTGCTTATATTCACTCATATTTGCTACTTCTTGCAAAATGCTTAAGAAGTTAGAATTGGTGTTCTTGTAAAGTGCCAAAAAGTCAGATCATTTTCTTGCAAAGTTCCGAAAGAAGTAAGGAATAAATAAAATAAAATAAAATTAAAAAATAAGTAAAAAAAAAACAAACAAAAAACAAAAATGTAAACAAACTAATAAAAAAATAAACGAAGCCCCAAATCCCCATTTCTCTGAAGTAAGAGTTTGTGTTCTTGCAATTCAGAAATTATCGAAGGTTTTGCAAAGTACCGGAATAAAATAAATTAATAAAAATAAAAAAAAAACAAAAACAAAAAAATAAATAAAGCGAAATCTTGCAAAAACTTGCAAAAACTTGCATACTTGAAATCTAGAAATTGCTAAAGAAATTAGTTGTGTGTTCTTGCAAAGTGTCGAAAAACTATGTTTTGGCTTGCACAAAGTGCCAAAAAGTCATTAGATTTTTTCAAAGTGCTAGTGGTAAAGTATAGAAATAAAATAAAAAAATTAAAAAATAAAACAAAACAAAACAACCCTAAAAAAAATGAAAAGAAACCAAAAAAAACAAAAAAAAAACAAAAAAACAATGTAAAATTAATAGAAAATCTAAATTATAAACAAAAAAAATAAACAATGATCTAATTTGATCTTGTAGTACAATCATCAAACATTATCAAAACATTTCGAAAATATTAGTCAAATGTGTTCTTGATATGATCTAGGTTACAGATTTACTGATCCAACTTGATTTCCCAGTCCTAAAATATTTTGAAAGTATTCGAAATATTAAAAAAAGAATAAATGTATACATAGCACCCCGCGATGTTACAATTTATCGCATCTTAAATTAATAATAAACCATTATGCGATGCAGATCACTGCCTCGCACCCCGAATCTATGTGCGCGACCTACATTCACGTGATCATGATTCTAAGGCTGCGATATGAAATCTTTATCGCCACAATTAAATTATATCATTATGCGATGTATCTATTTTATCGCATAATAAACAATCATAAAGAGTATAAAATCAAATTAGAGTTTCTTATACATATCTGATTTTCTTCCAAATTTCTTGTCGCATTCAATCTGATTTTTCGTCGCTTTCACATTTGATTTTCTTATCACCTTCACGTTTGACTTTGTTGTTGCATTCACATCTAATCTCTTGTAACCTTTACGTCTGATTTTATTGTCATTTTAATTGTCACTTTCATTTTCCAAATTTTTTTGTCGCCTCTATATTCGATTTTCCTGCCGATTAAAATGAACCCATATTTGCATGAAATGAACAAAGTTAATTTCACAAATAAGAGTTCCGAAAACATGTTGGATATGGAAGACTACATTTTTTTTGATGGTGATACTGAATGTTCTACGAGAATAAATGTCAACGATACCTCCAGCTCATTATATGGTCGGAATAATGAAATCCAGAAATGCAATGAAAAACGAGACAAAATGAAAACTTCATGTATTAGCAAACCTGGTGTTTCAAATATGAATGAACCTGAAGCATCAACTTTGAACGAACCTGTTTCAACTATAAATGAACCTAATTATTCGAATAGTCAAAATGAAGATGACTTGATTTACTGACTTAATGGTGACCTTGAAGAACGAGACAATGGAGTTTTGGATAGTGTAAATAATGAAGTTGAGATAATTTCAGAAAACATTCCTATGAACGTCGTGTTTAATTCTTGGGAAGATGTTGAAACTTTCTTTGCAGAGTATGGTAGATGAAACAGATTTACTATAATCAAATATCGTGTAGAAAAAAATAAAGTGGGAATTATTCATAAATGAACTTTCATTTGTGAGTTTGGGGGAAAATATAGACCTAATAAGAATCAGGCTGCTGCACATAAGGGCAAACAAAAAAATACAAAGACAAAGAAGACTAATTGTCCATGGCATGTAAATCTCTTTTATGGAGAAGCCGGAACATCTATATCGATCACCACTATTGTCAACAAGCATAATCACAATATACATATTAAAACACAAGAATTTGGACTCAAATATCGTTCTCTTACAGAGGATGCCCTAAAAGAAATAGAAATTATGACCAAACACGGGAATTTATCTATTACATTGCAGCGTAATCTTTTAAAAGGGCGTTTTCCTGATTTGCAATTTCTTGATAACGACCTTGCCAATAGTATCCAAAAATTTAAAAGGGACAAGCATGAAACGAAAGATGTATTAAACCTACTCAATTCTTTATTGGCGAATAAAATGGAAGATCCTAGGTGGGCCGTGGAATTTGAGCTGGATGAAGATAACAGGCTTACACGGTTGTTCTGGATGTCCCCTATACAGATTGATTTATAGTTAAAATATTATGATGTTGTCATTAGCGATAACACTGCAAAAACCAATCAATATCAAATGCCCTTAGGGTTGTTTGTAGTCATTGATAACAATGAAAAAACACGGCTTGTTTCTCAGGTTTTAGTAAGTAATGAGACTATGGACACTTATAACTGGACACTCACCTGTATAAAAAATGCCACAAAAGTCGAGCCTTTAGTAATGTTTTCTGATGCAGATCCAGCACTTGATGCTGCGGTCCGTATTGCATTCCCTAAAACTTACGTTGCGCATTGTATATTCCATATTGGGCAAAATTTGCCCAAAAATTTAAAAGCCAAGATTGGTAGTGAATGGGAAGATTTCATGAAAACCTTTTACCAGTGCCACAACAGTCTTTGTGAACCACTTTTTTATAAACGTTGGGATGATATGCTTAACAAATACCCAATGGCAAAGGACTATTTACTACGTACTTTGCATCCATATAATAGGTCTTGGGCACGTGCTTATCTTTCTAAAATTTTCACTGCTGGAATTGAGAGTACTGCTCGGGTTGAATGCTATAATTGGGTAATTAAAAAGGAATTAAAGGCAAATAGCACATTGTGCGAACTTGCAGGTCGTCTTGAAAAATGTCTAGAAGCAGAAGCACAATGGAATAGATATAATCAGTATAAAAGTTCTACAACATTTGCAACTATGCCTACTGCTGGACATGATCTTTTTCCAACAGTAATCAAAGTGATCGATAAATATCTCACAGAGGCAATCAGTAATATAATTAAGTTTGAAATGGCTCAATGTTTGTTTCTCACGGCAAATAGGATTGAATCAACGTCTGAAGAGCTTAATTCTGAGCAAGAAAATGTTGAAGAAGCATCAACTGGATTTATCGAAGACAATGATAATGCACGTAAAATAACTCTTCAAGCTATAATAGATGAGGTAGGAAGTAAATGTATACAAGAAATCTGGAAAATTTTTGATATTCGTGGTGAAAAAAGCATCATATGCATTTTATAGCTATTGTAAACCCGGTGTCTTTTTTATGTTCGTGCCTCATGCCAATTTCAAGAGGACTCATCTGTCGTCATTATTTTTGCATCATGATGCACTCTAAGATTGCAGTGTTCCACATATCGATGATCCTTCCACGATGGTACCAAGACCCTTACCAAAGAAAATCTTGAATATAGGAATGAGAAAATTGTATTCATTCATAGAAAAGAAAGTACTAATGGAGTAGAGATTTTAGTTCCGATGCCATCCACAGTTCCAGACATATCCCAGTCACAAGAAAAGCTCTACAAAAACGAAATAAATATGGTAAAATTTGGGGATTGGCTCGTGAAGCAACATTACTAGCAGTAGATGACGATAATGATATTGAAATTGTCGATATTCTTCAAAGCTACATCCAAAGAAAAAAAAAAAATGCAAATGTTAGCAACGCTCAAAGCAATGATAAGCATTCATGATCAAGTGAAATGGATATTGATGAGAATGAAAGCCAGGTCGTATCAGAAGAATCAAGTGATAATTATTCTGATAATGAAATGCCTGATAGCCAAGAAATCGGTATACAAGTTCCTCAGAATGTTCAAAATCCAAACCGTGTTAAAGGAAAGGGAAGACCTCCTAAGAGTCGTTTTAAAAGTAGTATAGAAGAACAAAGCCGGAAAGAAAAGTCTTCTAGAGGCACATATAAATGTACAATGTGGTGAGTCGGGTCATATCGCAGCTTATCACAAGCGAAAAAGAGGTAATTGAAAAAAGTTGAATAGTCAAACCGAGAATGTATATCTGATATATGCCTAATTTACCAGATTTGGATAATAATGTATATGTGACGTTTCACTGACTATTGTGGCCAAAATGTTCCTAATAAAACTAATAAGAAATGTAGTAAAGTTTCTAAGGCATGTTATGCTAGAATGTATATATATACAAATTTAAATGATTAGCATTAAAGATTAGCGAAGATAGGTCTTAATTGATATCGAAGTTTTATTGCAAACTTTGGCACATTTTGATAGTCATTTTAGAAGTTGGCATCTGGTTAAAATTTTACCTTTAGATGCATTGATTGAAATTAGCAACATTGATTAATAAATGCAACTTTAGGTGCTTGAAGTTATGCGGTTTCTAATTTTAAATTGCGAATATGAGTATGCTTGCATTTACTAACATGATTTATTAGTTGATTATATTCTACGAAGTTTAGTTTTTAAATAATTTTATTAATATAAAATAAAATAATTTTTATGTTATTATTTAATAGCTTCGCATCCCACATGTGATATATATTTATTTCGCAGGGCGCGATGCCTACATAAGTCCTTAAAAAAAAAAAAGAAAAAAAAAAGAGAGAAAAAAAAGAAAAAAAAAGAGAGAGAAAGGAAGAGAGGTAAAAAGGAAAGAGGGTAAAAATAGTACAAAATGGCTTTTTTTTTATTTTATTTTATTTTTTTTAAAGTTTTTTTTCACATTTTATATAGAATATATATTTATTATTTATGGCAGCTTACGGATCAAATGGGTTTAAGAAATTTTGAACTTTGTTTTTTTTTTTAAAAAAAAAAAAGTATTCACCTGGTGATCTGAGTTGAAATTTTCATAATGGGTCAGAATACTAGTCTAGACTATATTATACATGAGGATGAAATTATTTCGGGTTCTAAAACCTGAAATTAAAATTTGAAGATAAAATTGTTTTTGATCTATTTTACTTGAAAGAAATTATTTGATACTTTTTTTGAATAGATGAAAATTATAAGGAACATATCTATATATTTTATTTGCTCTTCCTTATAAAAATTTTAATTTTCTCTAATGAAGACAAAATAGGCCTTTCTCAAAAATCAATTTCGGTGGCATTACTAAACTATATAATACAGTATTTATAGATATAATGATTTATATTGAAAATGATATATATTGATTATAGATATTTATTGATTTTTATCTAGTTAATTGATATATAACAATATTTTTTAATCAATGTAAAACAATTAGATGTTATATATCAATTAATTTCTGTTTAAACCATTTCCTAATATTGGGCATGTGTAAATATGCAAAATTGTAGAAATAAAAGTAAATTCCAGTTATTCCTTACTATGAGAATAAGGGCACTAACATTTATTATCTAATATCCATTTACTATAGAGGCTTATTCCCCTCAGGTAAGGTCTATAAATAGAATTTTAGCTAATCAAATTTAACTAAGGTAAAATTTTTTTGATCCTCCATCCCTAAAATATTATCTAATAAATGTCAGCACCCTAACTAGAAATTTACTTTATTTCTACTATTACATATATCAGGTACCTGATATATCGAATCATATGGGCTGATTTATGGAATTGCTAATAACTTTTGATATACTAATCTATTTTTGAATAATTTTATTACCAAAATTTTGGCCTCGGTGAGACGGTTCTAATGAATCCAAAATCATCAAAATCCAATCACAGGATCCCAAGATAATTAAGCTTTGTATAATTTTACTATTAACTTTTACTATGTAGACAATCAATGTATGGATTGGTTTTACTATGTAGACAATCAACGTATGGATTGGTTTTCATATATGAAAACCAATCCATACGTTGATTGTCTACATAGTAAAAGTTAATGTAAAATTATACAAAATCTTAATTATCTTGGGATCCTGTGATTGGATTTTGATAATTTTGGATTTATTAGAACTGTCTCATCGAGACCAACATTTTGGTAACAAAATTATTCAAAAATAGATTAGTATATCAAAAGTTATTGGCAATTCCATAAATCAGCCCATATGTTAAAAAAAATTTAAGTAGTAAAAAATTAATAAATTATATCGTAAAGGATAAAATTTTTGAATATATAGAATATCTTCATTGTAAACAATGATTTAGAATTATAATATACTGTATATAGATTTAAAAATTATTTTTATTACATATATACATCAGGTACCTGATATATTCAAACTATATGATATATGTATAGTAGGTCACTAATATATAGTATTTTTTATATTTTTCAATTATAGTAATATAGTACCCAATAGGTACCTAATATATTGGATTTTGACCTGTGTATATTACCTTTTAAATAAAATACGATATTTTGATTAGTGTTTGGAATTAGAGTTAGTAGGCAACATTATACTAAAATTTTGCAAGAAAATTTTTTTTGTTAGTGCATAAAAGGTAATTTTTTAGGCAAAGTTTTGTGATAAGCATAATTTTTCAAAAAAAAGCAATTGTTGTTTTGATTATCACATTACATCTAATCTTGCATTGAAATCACAAATATTTTAATACAAAACTAATATAACCATATCTAAATTATTTGTATCACTATATCACTTATATAGATAGTAAGTACAATAAGAAAATTTTTTATAGTAAATTACTATAAAATTACAAACATTTCAATACAAAACAATATCTTAATCATTTGTATTACTACAACACATATGCAGTTTGTAAGTACAATAATATAGTAAATTACAATACAAAACTAATATAACTATATTTAAATCACTTGTATTGTAAGTACAGTATCAGAATTTTTATAGTAAATCACTATAAAAATCACAAATATTCTAAAACAAAACCAAATAACTATATCTAAATCACTTGTATCACTATAGTAAGTAAGAACAGTAACAGAATTTTTTATAGTAAATTACTATAGAAATCATGAACATTTCAATACAAAACTAATATAACCATATTTAATTTACTTGTATCATAGTAAGTAAGTACAGTAACGGAATTTTTATAGTAAATTACTAAGAAATTTGAACATTTTAATACAATCACTTGTACTACTATAGTGAGTAAGTTTAGTAGCAGGTAAATTACTATTATAAATATTCCATATCTAAATTACTTGTATCATTACAATACATGTGCAGTTAATAAATATGGTAACTAGAAATTACAAACATTATATAATACAAAACTAACAGATAACCATATCTAAATTGCTTGTATCACCAAACATATGAGTATAGTAATCACAAAAACTCTAATACAAATCTAATATAACCATATTTAAACAGGACCTGAACAATATATATAGGAGTTATATTGAAATTTTGGCTAAAAAGGTTACTTTTTACAAAAATATTATATTTGAAAAGTGGATATTGGTCAAAAGGTTACATTTAAAAATGGATAAAAGCTTTTAATGTTATATTATTAAAAATAGATAAAATTAATAAGTTTTAAATAGGCTATATTTAAAATTTGAATAAAAAAAATTTTTTTAAAAAAATCTTTTTTTGAAAAGGGTTTAAGTTTTTCATGCACCCGCATGCAGTGTTGTCATGAGACACAGACACGGATGGCGGACAGTCCGGGACGGGACGTCCGGGACATGTCCGCCCAAAATTTTTTTTGTCCCGGACATTTTGCGACTCAACACGTAACCATCTACCAATAAAATTCGTATAATTCTGAAATTTGATTGGTTTTACCCGGCGGACATGTATCATGTTGGGACATTATTGCGGACATGTCCCGGACGTCCCGTCCCGGACTGTCTGTGTCCCTGAAAAATCGGCGGGACAATGTCCGTGTACAACACTGCCCGCATGATTGTGCACCCTGTGTTCTACAAACAAAATTGTCCACGTGATCAAGATGATAGACAATCAGTCCCAACTGTCAACCAATCGATCTGCCAACCTGTCAACCAATCAAATTACAGAATTGCAAAAATATAAAATTTTGTACAGATAAATTAAATTTTTTTTTATTTAATTCATAATTCACCAGAAATAAAAAGGATTTACATAATGTAAATCGGGCAAATTACTTGATATTAAATATGATATTTATTTCAACCCGCAATTTCCAAGTATTACAAGCTACCATTTTTATTTTATATATGGTACAAAAAAAATGTATACAATGTTTTTTAAAATACTAGTAATTCTTCTGTCAAAAAACAAAATTACTATTGCTTGATCGTTTTTGTGCTATTTTTATTCCGGTTTGGGATTATGAGTCAAAAATGAGCAAAAGATAATAGATCGCCAAAAAAAAAAATAGGTAAATCACACCAAAAAAACTTTATTTGATATTTTTTTGGCTTAAAACTGCAGCTTTAGCTTCTTTCGCTGCCTCTTTCTTGTATAAAGACAAATACCGACCAATCCAGTTTTCAATTGTTTTGAGTTGTGGAATCTCATCAGCCTCTAACTCTCCTGTTTGTACTCTTTGTTGCAGATCTTGAAGCATTTTTTTTGCTGTATAGCTCTCACTTTGTCTTCATCACTAGCATGAAAAAGGGTTTTCAAAATTTCTTTTACTGTTTCCGTCATACATTTGCCTTTTCCTTTTTTTCCATATTCCTGATTTTCTTTCAAAGCCCAACCAGAACAAAAATAATTATTATCGTTTAGCTCAATTTGCATAATTTCATCTTCCTGTCTTTTCGAGTCTACCATTTCCTTATCATTAACTACTATATGCGATTCATTCATCTCTGCAAATTAATTAATTAATAAGAAGTTCAATTGAATATAATAAAGAAATCTATATATATATATACTGTACCCTTTATCATATTTGATCTTTCAATAAGCAAATTAAGTTTGATCGTTTTCTTCGTTATTATAATTCAAGTTTCTTTGGTCAAGTTCTTTTTTGATTTCTGATATTGACAACCTAGTGGGATCGGGGCCTATAATAAAGAACGTTTGGTCCAAGTGAATATTTTTTATCGTATAACGTTTAATAACATGATTTTATTATTATTATTATTACTATTTGAATGCAACCATATTGACTTGTAAGTATAATTAATATTATATGACAATAAATATTACAAAAATTATTCAGCCAATATATGTTAAAATTTATACTGACTGAATAAAACGGTATTAATTATTGTATGTCAATATTACAATTATGAATTGCTTACTATTTGATGGTAAAGAAACCATCCAAGATAAATTCATAGTAGTATGGTCTGATATTTTAGGATTTGGCCGAGGTTGCTCAATCTTACCTCTCGATTTACTAATAACAGCTAGTGAAAAATTATTTCAAGTTCCGAAATGAGGTAGAGTCTGTGCACAGATAAACCCCGCAAATTCTATCTCTATTGGCCATTTGAATTCAA
Organism: Gigaspora rosea; assembly: GCA_003550325.1. Taxonomy (NCBI): domain Eukaryota; kingdom Fungi; phylum Glomeromycota; class Glomeromycetes; order Diversisporales; family Gigasporaceae; genus Gigaspora; species Gigaspora rosea. The sequence goes on from QKWP01000579.1 coordinate 21,043, forward strand.
ACCAATTTGATATTCCATTAATTTTTGGTTTTTTAATATTCTTATAATTTCTATTTGGTTGAATATTAGCAACGCTTGTGCCTTTAATATCTTTAATCGCCTCTACTATATCTTCTCCTTCATTTATATTATAGCCTAGCTGAACATAACGCTTAATAGCATGCGAAACCTGAAGTAAATATAGTCAGTTTATTATAGTCGGTCATATAATTATTATTATATACAATATAAAGTCGAAATTTTGATTATTCAGAAATTGGACAAATTGATCAAGTAAGTACAAAAATATAAAAACACGATTTTTTTTCAAGTCAACTAATTAACTAACTTTAGCAATTCTATTTTGTGTTATGAACATTTGTAGTGTTGTTATAAGAATTATTACTTTATACTTACTTGAGCATGGTGAGAATCAATAGTTGTTTTGGCCTCTCCTGCTTCTAAAAAAGACCAACTACGCACTTCAATATCGTACTATTATTTCCAGTTTGCAATTATTGTCATCAATTTAGCACAATGATAATGGCTGCCATTATCTGATATTATTTTTATCCAGGATGGTTTTTTGTCAAGGTTATTAAAGACAACTTCAAAAGCCGAGACAGTAAACCATGTATCCTGAACCGTGTCTGATGACCAATGATCAAAGCATGAATTTCTAAACTTTCATTGTCAGGTGATTGGGTGTATACTAATGTTGTATGTAAAGACCATCCGGATTTACCATAAAAATCTGATTTAATTTTGCGTGCTGATTTTGGAAGAATTTTCATTTTATAGTCAACAACGATAATAGCACTATCCTTATCTAAAGTAAGTAAATTTGCATTAAATTGTGCGTTTAGATAAGTTTTTTGGGCTTGATGTGACCAATAATATTGCAGTTTTTTTTGATTTTCAGTAATTTTTTCGATTTCATCTGGTATTTGAGTAACCAATAAATCAAATAATTCTGAAACTTTGTTATATTCTTTACAGTTAGACTTATGAAGTTTAGTGCATTTTCTGAATGCGTTTTGAAGACAATGTTTAAGACAATCATCATGTGAAGTATACCCGAATAGATCTATCTGTAGTTCCTTTTCATATTCACGTTTTAAATAGCATTGTACAAGTTCAAGATTATCGATAAGTTTGTTCTAAATTAAAATAATTTGTTAGTTATTTTAATACGTTTGATTTTATTTATTTTTACTATACTTACTCGAGATGTGATCCGTTATCCGTTTCCATCCATTTTCATATTAAAATCCGCAGATATCTGCGGATTTTAATATAAAACCGGATAAAAATGGATAACGGATCACATCTCTAATACTTACTTGTTCATAGTTATGTAAAATTTTTTTATTAATTAGCTTTCTTAAATTATCGAATATATTATAACCATATTCAGCACATGTAATGCATAAACCACCTAAATCATCTTTATAACGATATGGTCCATCTTTTAATCGTGTTAAAAATGTAGTTCTTTTTATTCCATTTGGATACAATTCAAAATATTTTTCTTACAATTTTTCTTTTTGATCTTTGAGATACTTTAACGGTAATCCATACTTGTCTACTTTGTAAAAGCTTAAATTTACTATATTTTTATCAGAAAAATTATTTTAAACTGTCTTTCATTTTCTTCACTAATGCGAACTCTTGTAATTGTAGATTTGTCATACATTAAACAACCTGGTTCATTAATGTTACAATATGCTCAGGCTTTAGAAATTGTTTTAGAAGAAATCTATTGAAGATTGAAAGATTAACGAATAATAAATACAAAAATTTTAAATATAGACTAAGTTTCGTACCTTAAGATTTTGCTGAAGTTCTTTATAACTAAAACTATTGGCAATTATCGAAAGAATTCAGATTTTTCTATCCATTCCATTTTTATTTTCTTCTAGTGACTTATAAAAACATTTCCAGAATTTATCACTTACGTCAACTATATGAAATGGTGTTGTACGCAGAAAACCGTTATCATATAAAAGTTGCAAGGTATCTTTATTTATAAAAGGAGTAGAGCTGCGTGACCAGAATTCATACTAAAATATAATAAAATTATTATTTAGTTTTTTGAATTTGAATTTTAATTTTTTTAAACTTTACCTCAAACTCGTCTATTTTAAAGGTGTTATATTTGTACATCCGCTTGCTTTTAGTATAGTTTCCAAGCACATAATTCACGTTCATTAAACGCATGTTGAGATGAGTATAATTGGTTTAATTTTTCACATAACTCAATAATTGGGCTTTGTTGAGCTAACTATTCATAAAAAAAGTTTTGCCAATTTATATTCGAAATAGTTTTTTTCGCAAATAATGATTATATATATTGCTTATCAGAGGTTCATTATTCCATGTGGTTGGATTACAAGTTAGTACATTCTGATTACTAATAACTTTTTGGGTCATTGAATGTTCAAGACCGAATAATTGTATACCACAAAATTTTTTATACAGACCGATATATTTCCAAGCATCATCGGGCGTTTTTCCCAAAACAACAAGTGATTCATTTTCTGATATATGGGGTGAAGTCAATAGAAATGAGACAAATCTATCTAATAAATTTGTCACAATTCTATTGACTCCACTCCATATATATTGTAATTTTACAATTATCTTTTTCAATTGCTTGTACAAATAAAGCACACTTTTTTTTAAATTCACCAATAAAAGATGATATATATCCGACACCAGCTCCTATCATATTAATGTTGCTTTCAATTCCTAAACTAGTTATATAAACTATAAGATTTCTAACTTTAATAGCAAATGGACGAAATTGAATACCTTCTAAAGATGCTTCAAGTAATTCATTCTTATTCCATCCTAATATATACGGACCAGAAAATTTAGTTTTTGAATTTGAAAAAAGTTTTTGATATAAGCTCGTGATTGCTAAACTTGGAGTTGATTCAATTTTACTATATTTACTACCCGATTGACTTCTATATTCTGGTTCTATTTCACTAAGTTCATGCCCTTCTGTAATATGCATATAGAAGCGTCTATTATTTTGTTCAAAAACAGTTTGCTAGCCAACTCTTATAGGAAATAAAAAGACGCCCTTTTCTACTGAACTGTTATTTCTTATCATCCACCAGTTACACAAATTAGCCCCATAATGCAAACTAGGTACTATTTGGCCAAGAGAAATTAGGTTTATACTCAAATTTGGCCTTTTAGACATACTTGGTGAATTCAAATGAGTTCTGAGCAGAGATTCTACACACATATATGTTTTTATATGTTAATTATCCCGGATAATTATTATAAAGCTTATATTGCAGATCTTTTCATTTCTGGTGAATTACGAATTAAATAAACTTTATTTATTAAAAAAAGCTTATAACGATCCAAAAAAACATATAATGATCCAAAAGAAAAAAAAAACCTATAATGATCCTACAATCAAAGAAAAAAAAAGCCAATAACAATCCTGCAATCAAAAAAAAAGCCCATAATAATTTCGCAATTAAAAAAAAAACCAATTCTAAATGAATCTTTCGAATCCTGGTTCCCGAATCTTCATTCCTGGGGCTACTCCAATACTCTAGCAAAGCACAAACCTACAAGAAGAAAATTTTAGTAAAACAAAAAAAACTGAAGAACAAAAAGAACCAACAAAAAAAAACTGCACGTACTAGTTCTAGTTCCCGAATTTTCATTCCTGGGGCCATTCCAATACTTTAGCAAATCACGAATCTACAGGAAGAAAATTTTAGTAAACAAACAAAAACCGAAAGACAAAAAGAACAAACAAAAAAGAGCTGGTATGTACTAGTTCTGGCTCCCAAATCTTCATTTCCGGCGTTATTCCAATACTCTAGCAAAACACAAATCTACAAAAAGAAAATTTAATAAAACAAAAAAAAACTGAAGAACAAAAAGAACAAACAAAAAAAGAACTAGTACATACTAGTTCTGGTTCCCAAATCTTCATTCCTGGCATTATTCCAATACTCTATCGAAACAAAACCTACAAGAAAAAATTTAGCAAAACAAAAAAATAACTGAAGAACAAAAAGAACAAACAAAAAAGAACTGGTATATACCAGTTTCGGTTTCCGAATCTTCATTCCCGGCGCTATTCCAATACTCTATTGAAACATGAACCTACAAGAAAAAAATTTTAGCAAAACAAAAAAAACCTAAAAGACAAAAAGGACAAACAAAAAAGAACTGGTACTTATCTTTTTGTACTAGTTCTGGTTCCCGAATCTTCATTCCTGGCGCCATTCCAATACTCTAGCGAAACACGAATCTACAAGAAAAAATTTAGTAAAACAAAAAAAAAACTGAAGGCCAAAAAAAAACAAACAAAAAAGAACTAGTACATACCAGTTCTGGTTTTTGAATCTTCATTTCCGGCATTATTCCAATACTCCAGAAAAATATGAACCTAAAAGAAGAAAATTTTAGTAAAACAAAAAAGAAACCCCCAAAGAACAAAAAGAACAAACAAAAAAGAACTAGTACTTATCTTTTTGTACCAGTTCCGGTTCCTGAATCTTCATTTCTGGCACCATTTCAATACTCTAGCAAAACACAAACCTACAAGAAGAAAATTTTAGTAAACCAAAAAAAAAACTGAAGGACAAAAAAGAACAAACAAAAAGAGATGGTACTTATTTTTTTGTACCAATTCTGGTTCCCGAATCTTCATTTCCAGTTTTCAAACTTCCATTTCTGGCTTCATTCCAGCACTTTAGCGAAGCAATGAACCTACAAGAAAGAAAAGCTTAATAAGACAAAAAATAACTAAAAAAAACTGGAAAAAAAACAAAACAATAAACAAACAAGAACTGGTATTTATTTTTTTATACCAGTTCCAGTTCCCAAATCTTCATTCCCGCAGTACCTTGTAAAATACAAGCTTACAAAAAGAAAATATTAGTATAATAAAAAAAATCACCAACGAAACGAAAGAACGAACAGGAAAGAACTGGTACTTATCTTTTGTACAGACCTGGTTCCCGAATCTCTATTCCTAGTACCCAGTAAGACATGAACCTACAAGAAAGAAAAGATTAGTAGAGTGAAAAAGCAACCAAAGAAACAAAAGAGCAAGCTATCTAGAACTGGTATTTATCTTTCTGTACAGTTCCAGTTCCCAAATAATGAAAAAAAAGAAATAGAATAAAAAAAATAAAAAAAAAATACAATACAATATATAGCTAAACACGCGTTAACATACCTGATTTGATTTACACATCAATCTGAGAGTAGTAGATTGCCAGGAGTGCACAACCATGCAAGTGTACAGAAAACATATTCCCTTTGAAAAAATTTTTTTTTAAAAAAAAAATTTTTTAAAAAAAAAATTCAAAAAAAAAAAAATTTCAAAAAAAAAAAAAAATTTAAAAAAAAAATTCAAATAAACAAAAATTCAAAAAAACAAAAATTTTTCTTAAAAAAAAATTTTTTCTAAAATTTAATAAATTAGAGGGCTATATATTTTTTGAGAAAAATTTTTTTTGGAAAAAAATTTTTTTGAAAAAATTTTTTTTAAGAAAAATTTTTTAAAGAAAAGTATTTTAATTGGTTAAATTTTATTAAATATTAAAGCTTATATGTAAAATATAGTTAATTAGCTCTTAAAAAATTTTAAAAAGTTTATATTAAAGCTAATGTAACCTCTATATGTATTGTTCAGGTTCTATCTAAACCACAATACACGTGCAGTTAGTAAGTACAAACATTCCAATACAAACCTAAAATAACTATATCTAAATAACTTGTATTACCATTGTGAGTAAGTACAGTAACAGAATTTTTTACAGTAAATTATTATAGAAATTGCAATCATTTCAATATAAAACTAATCTAATTATCTAAATCACTTGTACTGTATTATTTTATAGCAAGTAAGTACAATAAATACTATTTATTGTCAATAACAATTTTTTTATAGCAAATCCAAAATATTGATTGTTGTAGCTCTTGATTATTGTTATTTATTTTTTTTAATATTAAGATTTAAAAAAGAATTTCTTAATTGGACAAGTAACAATCATGACATTGATCATTTATTCGCCAAATACAACTTAATGCAAGGATGTTTAGAGATATTATTAAATGGATACTCTTTAGCAAATTTGCAAATATAAAGTATCTAGCTAAAGGAGGCTTTGGTACCAAAAATCCTTTGTATTACATGTGGATCACATGCATGATATGTATTCCGCATATGATAGAATCACAAAAATCTGGGTACATGTGCAGTTATATGTTTTTCACTTTTTGATTAGAGTTAGGGTAAGGGTTAGTTTGGGGTTTGAGTTAGAAAAAATCTTATAGGTAAAATCACCTCCCCGACATTTTTTATTAGTGAATCAATATAGGTTTAGACATTAGTTTTCTTGTATTCTATGTTTTTTTGCTTTTTTTCTTCTTTTTTTCTTCGTTGGTGTCGATTAAAACATCCAATTTTATTGGCTCACTGTCACGTGATCACACACGGCTTTAGATGACCCCAAAATCTGCAGGTTTCTTAATTTTTGTGTCTAATAAAAAAACAATGCAAAAATAATTATTGAAAATCAATTTAATTGTTCAAATTAGTTATTTCTTATAAATTTATTTATTGAAATACTTAATAAATAAATAAATTTGACATAGAAATGCATGTGTTTATATATTAAGTATTTCAAAAGTTCGTAAGTTTGTGACTTTAGATATTTTTTATTTATTTAGTATCATTTCCATTTTTGCATAATGTATTAAATGTTAGTTAATTTTGAAAGGGAAACCTGTTTTACATATATTATCATCCCTTTTTTAAATAATACACTAATGGGTTAGCACGTTAACGTGTTCGCATATAAGGCATTCTTATATAACAGTTACCAAAATTCGAAAGCTTGAGATAGGTTAAAATAATCTTTTATTACTACGTCAGCATACATTAGTGTGTCAACATATAGTATACTAAATTTAAGTTAGAGAGATTCCCAGAGAGATTCCCATCGATTTTACTTAACAGTTAAGGGAAATAAAGTAAGTTAGTGTTGTGCTGAAGAGACTTTTATTTGAGTAAATCAGAAACTTATCTCCCAGGTAGTCGTATTACTACAAACTTTTCAATACCTGATACGTAGTATGATTGCGTAAATTTCTATGCATATCCAATTACCATATGGGCGGATTTGGGCTGATCCGGGTGATATCTGTGAATAACGTGATTAAGATTTTCAAAAAATAAATAACAAATTACACCAATCAGATAGCTTGTGTGATGTTTTCGAATTATATTATTAAGATCTTCAACAAACGATTAACAAGATTCTATCTTTCCTAGCCAATTAAGAACCAAGGTTAGACGTTGGAGATGAGGTGGAGATGAGGTGGAGATGAGGTGGAGATGAGGTGGAGAGGGGTTTCACCAGTAAAATTAGAAGAAGTAGAATTTAAATCAACATAGTTAATTTGAAGTACATATTTAATAAATATATTTATTTTTTTAATAATAGTAACTTTCTGCGACCAAACAACACTAAAAAAAAACCCAAACAACCCAGCACAAGTAAACGGCCAAACAACACAACAAAAACGACCAAACGATACAAGTATAAAAACAACTTGGGTTTTATTACCACCTTGTTGAATGTACGTTAATTCGCATTGCTAGTAGTACCTAAAGACTCAAAATGCCGCCTAGTTCAAAAACACTTCAAAGTATTTCTTCAACCCGATATTCGCCAACTGAAAACTTACCAAAATGTCATCCTTTAACCCGTTACCCCCTTCAAGAAATTCAGCAACAAAAAAATATACAAACCAATTCCTTAGAAGTTGTTGATAACTATCCAAGCATTCATGTAACTAGATTTGATGGAAATAAAAAAACAAAATACCTTTATAAAATTTTTCGTCTTGGTTATTATCCGCCAAATGTCAAACAAACAGTGCGAAGTTGTTATTTAATCCCTAATGGATATTTAGTTAGTATTAAAATTCGTGGTATAGATATTATGGCCGAAACCCAATATGATTCCAATGACAAAGTAATATATACATTAACTTGGGACGGTTCTAATGGAGAAAAACAATCTGTATCAAGCAATAGATCTGCGAGTAACGTAGCGACCTTATTTTTACAAGTTTGTATTAATAATTTAATAATTACCTTACATGTATATATAGTATTGTATATATAGTATTATACTTACTACGTATTTGTAAATAGAAATTATATAATAATAACAAGTCTGCGCTTTCTGGTGTAATACTTTTTGGATTTGATCTTGAATGTTTGGCAAAAAGACGAATTAATAGTGATAACCAATGTCAAGTTCAAATTCAAACAAATAAACCTTTTCATCAACTTAAATCCGAGTCACAAAAAAAAAAAAAACTTCAAACTTTAGCTTCTGACATTTATAATAGAGTTGAATCAGCACTTAATTTACATAATTTTTATGATTCAAAATTAGCACACGTAGAATTAAGAGTAAATGGATCACCTATTAGATTTCAAGACATAAATTTAAAAAAACCCCAATTACAAATTTTAGATTCAACAGTTCGAGCATGTGATGAGCTTCTAGTTTCTCGTGACGGATATCGTCGACTTGCAGCTGTTATGCCCGAAATGGAGCGTGAATACGAGGTTGAAAAATGTCGACATGAAATAACAAAAACTATGAATGATGTAATTCCAGTTCACACAGTTCAAATAAATTCCTTAACTCCTAATGGGGCTTATCGATTACTTAAAGACATTTTAAATGTTTTAATTTCTAAATTAGCATACGGAGATTTGGCAATATTAAAAGTAGGGGACGTAGTTCATATTAAATTAAGTGGTGATGGACGGCAGGTCGGTAAACACCATAATCATGTAATGTTTACTGCCTGCATATTAAATCAACATGATGCAGTTTTAAGTCCATCAAACCAACATTGTATTTTTCTTTATAGCGGTATAGAACAATATGAATCTCTTCAACAAGCTTTTAGCTTTTTAATTGAAGATTTATTAACTTTAAATACTGAAGGAATTACTGATTCGAATAATAATCATTGGCCAATTGAATTTTGGTTTGGCTCTGACTGGAAATTCATGTCATTAGTACTTGGCATTAAAGGACCAACAGCTGTTCATTTCTGTTTATACTGCAATTGCAAGAATACTGATCGTTGGAATATGGATTTAGATTACGAAAATTCATGTAATACTTTGGGTCGCAAAAATTCAAACCTTTTACCTTTTTTAGAAAATCAACATTGTATTCCAGATGAGTTGCATGTAATGCTTCGAATCACAGATGTTTTATTTGAATGCCTTTTCTTAGAATTATCAACTGAACCTGCATTTAATAGACGATCAAAAAATAATACTGCAACAATTCGGGAGCAAGTTGAGTTAACAATCCATTCTCTTGGTATCAATGTATTCAAATTTAAGGAACCCGAAACTTCAAAAGGAAAATGGCATTGGACATCACTAATGGGGCCCGATAAGTTGGTTCTTTTAGAAAAATTTCCAATTGAATTATTTGTTCCGGGTCAAAGAGGCAAGGATATACAAACACTTTGGCATGAGTTTTATTTTTTGTACCAAACAATGCGTAAGAGTGATCTAACAGATGATGATATCATTAAATTTGAAACTTCAGCACGACAATGGGTTAAAAATTTCTGCCGACCAACAATTGAAACTAAAGAAGGTAAAATTTTACAAGTAGGACTATATCATCGTGATGACGTTACTCCTTACATGCACGTACTCGCATGCCATATTCCAAAATTTATAAAATATCTTAAAACAAAAAAATTAAGTCTACGATGGTTTTCATGTTCAGGTGTCGAGAAAAAAAATCATAACCATGTTCAGTTATTTTATGGCGGCACAACAATGGGTGGTGGTAATTCTTTAAAGTCTGTAGCATATGAAATATGTTCATATGAAAATAGACAACTTTATTATCAAATTAATGAAACACCTCTATCTTATTCTAAAAAAACAATAAATTTTAAACTAAAATAAATTCAGACTACAACTATATTTCGCTTACAAATTTCAAATGTAAACTTCAAAAGTCCATACGCCCATGTATAAGTTCCTTCATTATATTCTTCTTTAGTTGCTCGTTCTTCCCAAAAGAACCCAAACTCAGCTTCGACCGTTTGTTGCGTTTCAGGTTCCTTCTTTTCAGTTGTTACTTTAACCTCACTTCCTGTTTTCGTTTTTTTTTCTCCCCAGCCAGGGTGCGCAAAAATATAGCCGATCTTTTGGTAGCCCTCCTTTCCCTTATATATACATTTATACTTTCGCTGGGTTAACCGGTATTCGAAGCCTGGTTCTTGGTGAAACACATAAAAAAAAAGATTTTCAGGACAGTGTATGGTAAACTGTTTGAATCCTTGGGCCGTTCGGTGACTATGAAGGCGGGACTTTACATTCGCAAGAAAAACTGACCGAAATTGGCACAAGCACCAACTAGAGGGAAGTTCAAACCCAGAACTGTGAGGTACGACACGGTTACATGTGTGTTTTTTTGTTTCATGAGATATTAAAGACCTCCTTGTTGAATAAGTTTTAGAACATAAAAGACAATTAAAAGGTTTAGACGACATTGCTGCACTGATTATTTTTATCAAATTAGTGTAACCATTAAGATATCACTGATCACATTTTTATTAACATTTTTTTTATCACGTAGATCAGCTAAAATCCGCCCATATGCTAATTAGGAATTGGCCTAAATATGTAATGCAGGCCAGATTTTATATTAATGCTGGCCAGATGATATTGTAATGCCGGCCAGATAATTTTATTTTTGGAATCATATTAAAAATTCTGCCCGCGTGCCCATCTCTATTCAGACCGTTTTTAAGGCAGTATGTATTGACGGATATATTATAGATTTTGGTGTTAATGAGGATAAATGGCATAGAAATAGAAAGTTGACATTTGCTTAAAAGGCTTTGATAGTTCTAAAGATATAAAACAAAAATTTTTAGAAGAAGTAAGCATTATAATTTATTATTATTAGAGTGTAATAATCTTATTTATCCTAATTAATATTTTAGGTTAAAAACCAACATAATCATGGGGGCAATTCAGCAATTACGATTTATGGAATAACTAAAATCCAAAGATAATAATTACGATGGTCATGGAATATGCAAAGCAAGGAAGTCTTCGAAAAATTATTAGATGTAAATAGAATGAACTAGATTGGGCTTCTAAAGTAGCTAATTTATATCACATAGCTCTTGAACTTTATGCAATTCACCAAGCCAAATTAGTGCATAAAGATTTTCATTCTGGCAATATAGCTAATCGAAGTATTGTTGGTTCTTACATTACTGATTTTGGCTTATGTAGGTCAGTGTCGCAAGATTCAAGTTCAGGAGAGATTTATGGTGTGCTTCCTTATGTTGCCCCAGAGATGTTGTGTGGAGGAAATTATACTCAAGAATCAGATATTTATTCTTTTAGAATAATTATGTCAGAAGTTTTTACTGGATATCCTCCATTTTATGATATTCCACATGATTCTAAACTATCCATTAAAATTTGTAAAGTTCTCAGACCTGAAATTAGATGCGAAGTTCCTCAGCTACTTTTGGATCTGATGAATAAATGCTTATATGCAGAACCTCAAACTCGACCAACTACTAGAGAATTATATAATGCCCTGGAGCGGCTTTTTCATAATTTGAAAGATGAAAAAAATTGAATTATATAAATAAATTAAAGAAATTAAAGGCTCAGAAAAAAATTTCTCAAGATATGATCAAGTTAAATCGGAACGATTTAAATATCAGACACATCCACAAGCTATTTATACAAGTTGACGTTTACAACTTTCAAAACTCCCTAAGCCAGGTAATATATTTTTTAAAACATTAGCAATATGTTAATTGTAAAAATTTCTGAATCTGCCAATGTAGTAAATGCAGTAACAATATTTATTTTTTTAAACTGTTTTTAATACCTTTAACAAGTAAACCTATCGATTATGTTAAAGTTCCCGATGGTAAGTAATATATTTGATTTATTTATAATTCAACAATTTAATACTCATTTGTATATTGGTATTTAGATTAATAAATCAAGTAAAAAAAGTTATTATTGCTATACTACAATAATTCGGTAATCGATTATATATCTTTATCTATGTACGTAAAGACAAAGTTGGCCCGATTTAGGTTAAGGTTGGCCTAATTAATGATTGGTGCCGTAATTCAAATTGTGAAATGTAGTATGTAGTAATTATTTACTACAAAAAGTAGTAATTGTAGTAATATTTACTACATCATGTAGTAATTATTATTACATGTAGTAAACATTATTACATGTAGTAATGTAGTAATTGTAGTAATATTTACTCATCATGTAATAATTATTATTACATGTAGTAAACATTATTATATGTAGTAATGTAGTAATTGTAGTAATATTTACTCATCATGTAGTAATTATTATTACATGTAGTAAACATTATTACATGTAGTAATATATATTATATATAGTAATTATTTTTATATGTAACGATACTTTATTCAATGTGCAATTGACTAATTCAAATATTATTTGACAATCACAGCTGCGGAATACATTAGTAGTAATGTAATCGAACCTTTGAACCTGGAGTCATATGATATTAAATAAACAATTGATTATAGGGATATATCAGTTAGATCAGTAAAGTTTATGCATACAGAGTTTATTAGAGTTGGCAATCAAACCTGAAATCATATAGTTGGGTAATAAGGTATATCAGTTAGCTCAGTAGAGTTTTATGCATGAAAAGAATTATTTGCAATATTTATAATTATCAGTATGCATTGGTATATAATAGTAAAAAATCACATACGTATAAGCATAAATATAGGAATAAGGAAATAAGTTAAAATAAGTTCTTTTTGCAAGATAATATAAATAAACCTCATCGTTGTTGGTGACCGCGAGTTGTGTTTAAAGGTGTGAGTTGTGATTGAAAGTGTAAATTGTAAAGGAATAAAAGTTGAAGTTAATGTAGTAAATAATATTATATTAGTATATATTATTACATGTAGTAATAATGCTATATTACTACATAATTACTATATATAAATAACTAATATTATATTGCTACATATTACTACATGTAGTAATAATACTGCATTACTACATAATTACTACATATAAATAACTAAGATTATATTACTACATATTACTACATGTAGTAATAATGCTACATTACTACATAATTACTACATCTAAATAACTAATATTATATTACTACATATTACTACATGTAGTAAATAAAACTACATAACTACATAATTATTACAATTAAGGTTTTAAAAAATGGTATGTAAAAATATATGTAGTAAATATAATTGTAGTAATTGGCTATTTACGACGCCATTCACTAGGCCTAATTATAGTTAGTATTGGATAGATGTAGATTGTTGGTAAAATGTTGTGAGTTCTACTAAAGGCATATTTACTACAGTGAAAGGCGTTAGATAATAAACATTATTAAAGTACAATATATAAATTTATTAAACATTATATTATTGTTGTTGATAGCCTTATTGGTGCCTGAATTATGTTATTTTAATTGGTAGCTAATACTGTATTTTATCATGCTAGATAACAAAAAATAGTTAATTCTCTGTTAAGTATGATGTCTAATTCTTAAATATATCTATAAAAATTACCGTAAACTGCCCGGGTCTGTTTCATTTCACCGATTTTAAAACCTGTAATAAACCTTGTATGGGTGTGGATCTGATAAATGTGAGGTTTATTCTATTTTATTAGTGTTTTCCTATTTGTATACCCCGGGCCTCTTACACATTACCAAAACTTTGTCCCACGGGTCTAGTAATGGGGTCTGATATCTGGGGGTCCTGTATATGGCAATTTACGGTAAACTTTAAATGTCTAGTAAATTTATACTGAAAAATAGAACAAAACAAAGTGTAAAGTTCGCTCATAATGCATTGTATTAAATTTATTTAGTTGATCATTAATAATAATTGGACGGTACGGTGTAAATTAGTCAATTATATAAATGTCTTCCTATAACACATGGTATAGGCTGGCATGTGCTAAAAACATTGTGGCACTAGCAAAAGTTCAGGGCATAATAAAAAAATTGCAGGCACTTGGACACTAGTATTTCTGCCAGCCTAGTGCCAACAGTATCTGGCACAATTATAAGTATGCCGGCATGTTTACTTGCAGAAACTTAATATATGGACTAGGTGTTAAGAAAAGGAACATTGACAAAAAAAAAAAGAGCAAACTTTAAAGTATTATACTGTCAAATTTTATTAATACAACTACTTAAGTATCTTAAATAAAGAATGGTTCTGATTTTATTCTAAATTAATTTATGTAAAAAAATTCTTTTGACATATGGGCCGATTTGAGTAATTCATAAGTAGTGCTTATTTTTTTAAAACTTTAAAGCTAAATAACTTCTAATCTACTGGTCCGTTTTAGATGATTTTACTACCAAAATGTTCGTCTCTTTGAGACGATTCCAATAAGCCCAAAATCATTAAAATCCAATCACAGGAACACGAGAAAATGCGCCATCGAATAGGTGACACACCTCTAGGGTTGGACAATTGGTTAGATATAGGTCTAACCAATTGTCCAACTCTAGAGGTGCGTTACCCATTTGACAGCGCATTTTCTCGTGTTCCTGTGATTGGATTTTAATGATTTTGAGCTTGTTGGATCGTCTCAAAGAGACGAACATTTTGGTAGTAAAATCATCTAAAATGGACCAGTAGATCAGAAGTTATTTAGCTTTAAAGTTTAAAAAAAATAAGCACTACTTATGAATTACTCAAATCGGCCCATATGAATAATTTGTTAATTTGGCATATTCATAAATATCTTGCTGGTTATTAGTGTGGCACCCGATATATTCGAAAATTTTATATTAATCAGTGGTAATTTAAATGCTCGTGTCAAATTTTTAAGATATTACGCGAATAATTTACAAATTAGTCATTTTAAATTATATAAATATTTACAAAATATTATAAAAAAATTCAAATTTTAGATACAAAAGAAAAAAAAACTCACAACAAATTAAAAAGCACACTTTTTTAACCTATTTTATGTTATTTTAAAGTTCGAATAATTGAGTGTTAGATTTAAAGATTTATCATTTTTGTATTTGCTTGTGTAACAGTATAATCGGATTTTTGTAACAATTAGATCAAACACCCACCGTGTGCGGGCAAAATACTTGGAAATTTAGAATATTTACAAATATTTTATTAAAATAAAAATAATAAGACTAAGGCAAAGTACAAATAAATAAGGTTTATATCGTTTTTTCATTGACAGATTGTTGATGAAAAATCTGAAAAACTTCATAATCTTCTAAATCAAAATTTTGAGAATCAATTAAATTTGTTTCATAATAGGAATTTCTACTCGAACAACCTTTCGATAAATTATTATAATTTGACATCCATAAATCTCTATCACCAAAACATGGACCACGAACATCGGCACTAAATACGGCCATTCTTGAATGAATTTTTTTAATTCTACTTAATTTTGAATTTTTTAGGTTTTCACTTTCAACACCAAAAGAAAAAATAAAACTATCCATAGATTTAACCCAATTACCAAAGAAACCACCTTTCCAATTCTCTGGATTGTAACCACCGATTACTTCACCAGTACCAGCAATCTTCATAATTACGACGGTTGCACCTTTATCTTTACAAAGTTTATGAAATTTTCGAGCACTAAATCCATCACAACTACCACGTAACAAAAGTTTAAACGAACGAGACGGAGATTTTCTATATAATCGAATTTGTTCAGGATCTTCAATACGATCAATCCAATGAGAAATAACAGTCGCATGTTTTAATTTGATAAGGTTTGAATCAAATAAATTATCTAAAATTATATTTTGATGATCTGGTAAAGAATCAGTATTACAAGCTATTATTTGATTAAAATAACTTAATCTAATTGGTATTTTGTTGGGATTTATATGATTAAATTTGATAAATGGTATACAATTTTTCAAGGTGGATTGTAACACCTGAAAATCACCATCAGACCATTTAGAAACATCAGATTTGAGTTTTGGAGTTCTTGAAATAGCCCATTGAATTAAATAATCCCATAAATCTATTTCATCCATTTGAAGGTCATCACGTTTAAGGATTGTGATTAGAACTGATTCATCGATAGCAGAAAAAGCAGTAGTTCCAAATACTGATGAAGGATTTTCACAAATAATTTCTAGGCATATGTCTTGAAGTTCTTCACAAGAATGAAATGCGGTGTGATATAGAATTTGAAGCGCATGCTGACGGATCCATTTATCATAATTTGTTAGAAGATATTCTTTCAAAAAATTTACAAGTTCAGTGAGAATCAATTCATCGGCAGCGGCTATGAGGTCTATTACACGTGTTGGATTTTGATTTTCGAGACAAATAGTACCAGTATACAAATATCTATTTGAATTATTATTATGAAGAGAGAAATAAAAATTCAGAAGAGAAATTGTAGCAAATCAGTATACAAACAAAACAACAAATAATAAAAGACGTGTAGAAAGTAAATAGCTTAATTTTTTTTTATTTACTTTAATATCATTTGAAACACTTCGGGAGAGATATTAGACTTTTCGAACACGATAAAATTTCCATCAGTCTTAACCCAGTCATTGGACAAAGCTGAATGAAAATAAGTTGATCTAGCACGTAATACACAGGAATGAGCTTTAAAGTGTAAGATATTTGGTGACTTTCCAACTTTAATGATGACATTATAGTCTTCAACATTAAAGAGTAATTTAGCAAAATCGTTTGATAATGAATTCAAAAATTCTGTGGACATTTTTGCGAAAGAAAAAATTTGATCGAAAAAATTGGCGTTAAAAAATTATTATTTATATGCGTGGGTATACTTAAAAAATAATACTAAAAAAAGAAAGACCCCTTCGATTGTGTAACTTAAAAACTAGATCCAAAATATCGTATACGCAGTACTTTTAAATATTTAAAAAATCATAGTAATAATGTGAGAGTTGTCAGAAAAAGAATTTTTTGAGAACATTTAACATAAGGTTTCAATAACTTCGAAATTTAAAAATAGATTAGCTTTTTATCTTTAAAGAATTACAGAATTTATTAACACAAACAGTTCCACTCTTCTAAAAGTTGAATATATGCTGCATATAAACAGTGGGGATTCCTAAACTAGATTTGGTAAAGTTTTATAAGCATGGGATCCATTAGTTTCGAACTAATCAATTTTCGGAATAGAAAGCACGATATATAAAGGGTGCATATTAAAAGAAGACATCACAAGGTAATCACCCCGCAATTTATGATTATAATGTTTAAGTATATTCTACGCAATACTTACCATTCAAGGAACGAAAAATTACTATGCACACTAAATCATGAGGCTTAAAATATGCATGCGATGTAAATTTTTGTGTAAATAAGTTGTTTGGAAATTACTAATATTCTAGAGATGCTATGATATTTTTGGGACAAGGACTTTTTTTAAATAATGTTATATATGTCTAGATGTTCTTCGTAGTTGGTTACGTACTTAAATACTTTGATTTTAGAATTTGTGGGGTTTAAAAGAATAGCACATTCGGAGAATTTTCTTGATCAAAATTTCTCACATTTTAATGAACCCTTATCATCTATAGAATTTCTTGAATTCTTAATAGAAAGTTCTCAAGACTCGTTCAATGGAAAGTGAAATACGTAACTCACTGACACTGTATTTACGTATATATACACGTGTTTTTATAAATGATTCAAATATGGTATCAAGATTGATAAATTTAGAAATAGACCCCTGAAACCTATCACATCATCTTTGATTTTTTATCAGGTATATTTTAATGCGGGCTTTTTTCTAAATGTAAATTGATTCGGGTTCAACCTTAAAGTAATTTATTGCTATACAGGCTAGTACCGTTTAGCGCTGCTTATCAGTTATAGAATCTCATAAATAATGACCCCATGATCAGGGCTCGGTTGCGAACCACGGGTGCAAAATCCTTTATTTTTTACATAATGAACTCTACTGCTTAATATATCCAGGTACTTATAGTTAATTTGAAAAATAAAATTTTTAATAAGATCCCGGGTACTACTATATCAAACATTATTTAAACATATTGATAATATTCATGTAAATTTAGCAATATCTTTAATTTTAACAGAACTTCACAGACTCGCAAAACTCCCAATTACGTATTTTAACCCCAAAAAATCTTGTTTTTGATCGTATGATTAATATTTTACGTACAATTATATAAAGATAAAGTATAATCATTTAAACTATATATACAATTCTGGTTATATATACAGTATATATCATTTATTTATCAGTTGTTACTATACATATATAATTTTTAAATATAGATTTTTTATTTGAAATTTACCACAAGTGATAATCACAATATATAAATAACAAAAAAACAAAATAATTGTTTTTTATTATAATTAGGGTTAGAACAAAAATTCGGGATGGGACAATAACACAGTTTATAGTAAAATTTTGCAAGGAATTTTTTTGTTAGAGCTCAAACGATCATTTCATAAGCAAAATTTTAAGATATTACGGGTGATAATCACCTGTGATGTTAATTAGAAATATCCTTTAAAAATTAAAAACTATAATTTTTGGTAACGTTAATTTTATTAAATTTTAAAAAAATAATAATAATTAGTTTTAACTAAAAAATAAATAAAGTTATAGTATAATTTTAAGTTAATTTTTAGGTTTTATTTATTTTAATTTTTACTTTTACTAAACTACTTTTACATTTATCTATGCAGTATCTCAAAAGCTAGCTAATTAATTGGCTCGTAGTGCTCTAAGTAAAAATGTTCTACATTTTTGAAAACTTTTGTCAAGCTTTAAATCCTAACCCTAATATAAAAATTTTTAAAAAGTTTTATATATCAAAACTTATAAAAGCTTATAAAATTTTAAAAAATATAATAAAAACCGATACAAAACTACTAAATAAGTTTATAAAAAATGCATCTCTTAAGAAAATTTGTTAATTAAAATTATTTTATATAATCATTGACAATAAATTAGCTAATAGTAAGTTTAACTTAATATATAAGGCCGTTTGAATTTAAAAATTCGTTTAACGTCCTCCCCCCCCACCAATGGAGCTCCCCTCGACATTAAACAAGCCAATAGAAAACGAGTATAAAAAATATAAATAAATCACAAAAAAAAAAAAAAAAAGGGTATAAATGAACCCAAATCAGGTACATTTTGAACCTAATTTAGGTCTGTTTNGTTTATCCCCCCCCAAGCAAATATGAAAAAAAGGGACGTTAAACGAATCTTTAAATTCAAACGGCCTAACTAATATTCAAAAAAATTTATGAGGTAATTTGTTTTTGAGTGTTAAAAAAAAAAAAATAGCAAAATCTTATAATAAACAAAATCTGAATTTAATATAATGTGTAAATGAGGCTTCTTATTTTAAAGTATATTTTTTTTACTAAGCAATCCTTTTTAGTTTTTCTAATGACAGTTAAATCATTAAAATCGGTTTACTAGATCATGAACATGGTCTTTTTTTCATTTATTATAAAATGCACTTGTGGTTTTTCACCTATCATATGTTTTTATCAATTGTTCTCAATTTTCTTTAAGTTTTATATATATAATTTTTAACTTAAAATTTTCATGTTAGGGTTAGGGCTAAGGTTTGGTTTGGGAAGGGCTTTTGGGACGTAGAGCATTTTTACTTATAGCACCGCTTAAGCGCGATGGATATTATGGCGCAGGGGTATTGTGGCACACTTGGGGTTTTCAGCTATATCTTGATAAACAGCACTCAAGATCAAATGAAATTAGTACCATTCGATTGTCTCATTGGGACGAATCAAATGATATAAAAATCGCCTGTTTCTAATTACAGAACTACAAGACATAAGTGAAGGTCAAATATTATGGTGCACGTATTTTCATGTGATCAAATTTTTTTTAATTTTACTATCGGTATGTATTTTCTCATTCAACATATTGAGGAAGATATAGTATGTAGTACAATACTATTACATAGTGGGCCATATTACCCAATACCTGAAAAAATCAGTTTTTAACAGATTTTAAAGTTTAATTTTAAGTTCTTTTTTTAATTCGATTTTTTTTTTATCATTAGATAGTAAATAAATACGCCTTTTATAAAAATTTTTATATGTGCAACTCTTAAGTGCGCCATAATACCCATCGTTCTCTTACTAATTAAGTTTTAATAAGGTAATGTAGTATAAATGATAAAACACCATGGGTGCGTTTTAGTAAAGGTCTATTTTTTTTTAATTCTTTACTATATAAAATTTTCTTAATACCAGAAAGTATGAAATTCCACTTCTATATGAAGCTAATATTAATATTGCGCCGCATTTGACTATAAAATTTTACGAACTGCCCCTTTAAAACAAACATCCAGTCAAAATTTTTTTAAATAATTTTACTATATTATTCTAATTCTAATAAATAAACTTTAAGAAATAGTAAAAAATGTCGATAATTTCTCTTTATACGAAACCTTTAAATTCAAAAGCTTTTTTAACTCCATTTATATTAAATAATTTATATTAGGAAGCTAACACTTATTACATAAATATAATCCCCCTTTAGAGTCAATCACTTGACAATTACAAGTTCTAAGCAATCCATCGCTTGGCAATTGCGAGCTCTAAAGTAATCAATCATATAAAGTTTATATTATGATTACTTTAGAACTTGTAATTATCAAATGAATGACTCTGGAGGGAGGCTTATATACTTACGTAGTATGTGTTGGTTCTCTTATTGGACGCGTAACAACCAGTAGTTGTATATTATTACCTAATCTTATATTATACATTAATCTTTACTTTTTATATTATTCTTTTTATTACTGTATTATTAATAATTGTTTTTAAATTACTCTTTTATTTAAATCTATTGTTTACACTCTTCGATAATCTTAATTTGTGTAGTTATTTTAATGCGGTCAAACCTTTCTATAATCAAGCACATTTTCTTTATAAACACATTTTTTTTAAAAACCAGCTATATATTATTAAATATAATAAATTAGATTTCTATAATTAGCACACTTCTTTATAATCACACTTTTTTGTATTCCAAAAGTGTGACTATAGAGGGAGGTTTGACTGTATTATATTTAATTTATAAGTACTTTATATTACTATTAATATAACTATAAATAAATAAAGATTAAATATAAATTAGAAAATAAAAAAAAAATGATTAAAGATCTAAATACTATATTTTGACTAATTTTTATTATGTAGTTGTCTGTAAAAATCAAAAATTTAAAAGACAATTAGCATTATAAACAACAATTCAAAATTCAAAAATTGTTAATATGCAATATCAGATGTACTATTGCTCTGTCTATAACGTCTAAAAACAAATACTGTAACTACATAGTAGAATAGGACAATAATGATGATAAGCATAAATATAATTTAAGTAAATAAAAACAAAGATAAAATAGGATGCAACTAAAGAGATAAATTATATAAGGTGATGCTATTAGAAGTATAGCTGCAAACATTTGAAAGGTCTAAGGTAGTGACGTCACTACGTCACTCTTACGTCATATAGAATTGAGGTAGTGACGTCAATACGTCACTCTACACCCCTGCCTTTTGTTAATTGATGTTCTAATGTCTGCGACTCTAATTAGAAGACACAAACACAGGATGGCAAAAGCATAAAATCTCTTAAAAAATCATGATATTGCGAGACAATATAACATGATATTTTTATCGTAAATCTTTTAGACAACTATTAATTAGCAGCAAGTAATTAGAAATCAAACACTATAATATATAAATATTAATATTAGTAAAAATTAAATACTTCATACTTACATTGCCTAATGAAAAGACTATATAGGACGAATTAAAATATAGGAAGTATTAAACTATTGCAAAAATTTTTATGATTTGCATCTTTTCATGGGGTTTGATCTCTTTAGTGTGCAAAGTTCTAGAGTTTTATTGCTTAATAGTTAATACTCTTAAATACATCCAATATCAAAATAAACAGAAAGAAATGTTATACTCACATCGAACTGTTAATGATTAAATTTGCATTATTTAATACTCTTGAATACACCCAATATCAAAATAAACGGAATAAATTTTATACTCACTCTGATATGTTGAAGATTATATTTGCATTGTTTAATACTCTTGAATGTACTCAATATCAAAATAAACGGAATGAAATTTTATACTCACACTATCCTTTAATGATTTATTTGCATTATTTAACGGTTAATAATCTTGAATGTACCCAATATAAAAATAAACGGAATGAAAATTTTATACTCACTCTGATATTTTAATGATTATATTTGCATTATTTAACGGTTAATAATCTTGAATATACCCGATATCAAAATAAACAGAAAGAAATTTTATACTCACGCTGATATGTTGATGATTATATTTGCATTATTTAATGGTTAATACTCTTGAATATACCCAATATCAAAATAAACAGAAAGAAATTTTATACTCACGCTGATATGTTAATAAATTAGATTTGCATTATTTAACGGTTAATAATCTTGAATATACCCAATATCAAAATAAATGGAAAGAAATTTTATACTCACTCTGATATTTTAATGATTATATTTGCATTATTTAACGATTAATAATCTTGTAGCCAATATCAAAATAAACGGAATGAAATTTATACTCACTCTGACTGATATTTTAATGATTATATTTGCATTATACGGTTAATATTCTTGAATGTGCCCAATATCAAAATAAACAGAATGAAATTTTATACTTACGCTGATATGTTAATAAATTAGATTTGTATTATTTAACGGTTAATAATCTTGAATACCCAATATCAAAATAAACGGAATGAAATTTGATACTCACTCTGATATTTTAATGATTATATTTTCATTATTTAACGGTTAATATTCTTGAATGTACCCAATGTCAAAATATACAGAATGAAATTTTATACTTACGCTGATATGTTAATAAATTAGATTTGTATTATTAACAGTTAATACTCTTGAATATACCCAGATATCAAAATAAAACAGAATGAAATTTTATACTCACACTAAATATGTTAATAATTTGATTTGCATTATTTAACGGTTAATGTTCTTGAATACACCCAATATTAAAATAAATAGAAAGAAATTTTATACTCACTCTGTCAATTACCATGTGAATAGTGATTATTTAATAGTTTCTTTGAACAATGATGATAAAATAGACAAAAATTAACTTAATATTTACTGTACGAATTATACAGACGTCCAGTCCCACCTATAAATCATCACCTGAGAGGCTCCTCAGTTCTGGAGATCGAATGCCGAAAGTACTGCAAGGGCAGAGGCAAAACATTACAACTTCGTGATTAAAAAGATAAATATCTTCAGGGCAATTAAAGAGATTTATTAAGTTTTGCTTGCATGCATTGAATTTTCTATGATAACGGTGGGTGCGTCTTATTAATCCCTGAAACATCGATTTAAAATGAACAGCGATTAGCTGTTAGGGCTATGGCAACTTTTGTTAAAAAATTAAGAATGAGCAGAAATAGCTTTCACACTTATGGGACTGATAGCCCAATTTTTTTTTTTTTTACCTTGCTGTCAGTCAAAAAATTCGAACATTGGTTAGTATGTATATATATAGTTATTGTTTTAATCATGTGAAATTGTACGTTCGTACAAAAATCAAAGTTTAATGGAAACTTTTTACAATTGGAAAAAAACTTCATAATTTAAATCTAATGCTAAGAAAAAGAACTCAGACATATAGCTAAATAAACAAAAGTAGACCTAGTACTTATCTGTGGCCTAAACCAACCAGAGTGGCCAAGGCTCATCTAGATTTAGGGATTAGTTAATATAATTGAAGAGTGTATAAGATATTTAATCCAGTGAGGGTACCAATATTCTACTTTTTGAATAGAGGTATTTATAATAGAATTGTTATTATTAGTTTGAGTTAAATATGTAGTGATTACAGAAGATCCAGAAGGTATAGGCTGGTTTTGTGAAGTTGCTTGTTGGTATTGTGATCTTGAAGTACGGTATGGAATCCAAATTTTTGTATAGATTTGTTGGTTAAGATAAAGTAAAAATTTAATTGTAAAAGAGCTAGTAAGTTTTGAAGATAGAGTAATTTCTTGTATTATGTTTATTAGTTCTAGTGAAATAAGATCTGATATAGTTGAGTATAATGAAAGTTTATGTGAAAAATGGTGGATTTGAAAACTATCAAGTTTTAAGATTTGGGAGTGAAGATTTTTAGTCTGAGTTGGGGAAATATCTAGTTTGTTAGGACTAAATATTTGGTTTAAAGAAATGTTTATAAGGTCTAGTAATAGATTGGTATTTGGACATAGGGCCCAGTGCAAAGCACTACTTGCCTGTTGGCATATATGACAAATATTAGGGTATGATGGGTATCTTTTATGAAGATATGTGGGAAGGGAAGCTCATCTAGGAATAATTTGGCTCTAAAAGATTTTAGAGTAAAAGATTGAAGGCTGTGTAAAAAATTAGTAATTTTTTGGTTATTATTAATACTGTATATAACCATGTAGCATTCCAGTTAATAAGTTGTGAGATTGAGTTTCATTGTTGAAAGCAGTTTTGTGATGTTCACCATGTGCTCTGCAAATTGTTCTGATGCTGCAATATATGAGAAGTTCCATTGGGTAGTTATCTGAGGTTGGTGTATACTGAGGATTATATATATTGTTTGGATTAAAAATAAGATAAGGTCTATGTGATTATTACGTGCTAGTTGGTCACTTTGTTGTTAAAATCATTATCTTCATGTGCTCTAACTTTGTACAATGTAATATTAAGATTATATGATTTAATTAGATTAAGTAGTGTATTCCAAATTGACCAGTAGGGGATATTTAAGAAGTTTGGAAGTGGCATAGTATTGGTTAAGTTTTGGAATTTAGATATAACTAATTGTAAGTCTGTATAAATTTGGATAGTACAGTTTCTGGAAGCTGTACTAATTGCAGCTAAAATTGCAAGTAATTCTGCTTTAAATGAGCATGGCCAATATTTGGTTTGTGCTTGAAAGGTGTGTATAATATTTAGGCTATCTAATTGTATCCAGCCAATTCCCATAAAGCACTAAGAGTTGCCTAGATTAATAACAGAGCCATCTGTATAAAAAGTTAGTTCTGAATAACTACTATTATAATTTGTAAAAGCTTATAAAGTATTACAAGCTTGACTTGGTTCAAATATAGAAGGAAGTTGTATAGTAGAAATATTAAGACTTGGTAATAGTGGTATTTGAATTGGGTTTCTAAGTGCAATTGAGTATATAAGATCTAGAAAATTAGCATTTAAGTTAATTGTTTTGTCAGAATTTAGTCTGCCAAAGAATTTTGTAGCATGACTAGTAGGTATTAGAATAGTACATTTGTTTTTGATTATTTTAGTATTAAGAGGACAGTTATTACATGATGATATAGTAATTGGAGGAGTTAGATATAAGTTTGTAAATTGTGTTTGAAAAGAACATTGCCAGTGTGTTATTAGTGTAAAGTCTGATGTAGTTGGTTGGCGATGAGCTTTGCCTATAATGACTTGATCATTTAACAGTGTAATAAGCCAAGGTTTGGCATGTTTTAAAAGTGACCAGTAGTAAAGCTATAGTAGTTTGTAGGAGGTAGGTTTATATGTGAGTAGATAGTACATTCATAAGAGTGGCTAGTAACTTTATCTTCTAGGAAGGTAAACTATTGAGGGGTTTTACTTTTAGGAATTTTATGTAGTCTTGGCGAAATGTGTTTCCATTCTAATAGACATGAGTTGTCATATGTTGTGAGTTGGTCAAGGAAAAGTAGATGATGATGCTGAATTTGTTTTTTAAAAGTTGTATATTTAGGATATGAAGCCAGAATAGATTCCAAAGAAGTTGAACCTTCTTGGATTACAAAAGGAATATTATAATAAGAGTTAGTACTTATTGACCAGTTTAGGTGTTTGAAGAGCTAGATTATTTTAAAAGTTGTAGCTAATTTGTTAGGACTATCAATTGTAGGATTAGAGTATAAAAAAATACTAATAGGTGACCAAAGGTTATTTTGAAGTTGTTGAACTCTAATAAGAGTAGTAGTACTTAATAGGTTGTTGTTGTTTAATCTCTTAATAAAGTTAGATATATGATGTTGGAGCTGAATGTTCCATATGTTTTTAATATTGTAAATTTGAGGGTGGAGTAGAGTACTAGTAGGGATTGTACAGTTGAGTTTGGCTTTATGCTTGATTAATTCTATGTGTGTGTTAGAATTTTGTTACATGTTGGCTAACTTAGTACAATATTTTGTAACCGGTATTCTATTGTGGGAATAATGACAGTATTAATAATATAACATGCTTGGGTATCTGTAATTTGTTTTGTACGAGCAATTTGTATAAGCTGGTTTGATTCAGCAATTATAAGTCGAGTTTGTTGAAATTGTTTATTATCTAAAGTAAACCAACATCCTAGAAATT
>QKWP01000579.1:48202-78346 GCA_003550325.1 Gigaspora rosea
GATCAGTTAAGATATTAAGAAGAGTATTAACAATATTAGTGGGGATAAATAGACTATTTTCAGGAAGAGCAACATAGTTATAGTGAAAGAATAGGATATTGTGAAAAAACTTGATTTAGTCTATTAGTAATGATTTTGGTATAGATTTTCTAGTATGTTCAATAAGGCTTATTGGACATATAAGATTGAGATTACCATCAAAAGAATTATTGTTTGGAATAGGAAAGATTCTTTCTCTTTTCTATTGTTTGGAGATTGAGTTTTGTATAAGACATCAGTTAAAAAAGGATGTAAGGATAGTAATACCAGTTGAGTTGAAATGTTTAATCATTTCATAGCTTATGCCTATAGAACCACAAGCTTACCAGGATACCATAGCCTGCCCTGTACATTGGGTTTGGCCGTCATAAACCTGGTTCTCTAAGTTACTAGAGATGAGCAAATGGTATTTTTCTATATTATGCATGCGCATAGTATACTACATGTATGCATGCATATTATATGCATTATAGCTAATTCTGGTTCAAAGTTTGCAGACTAGTCTGAGTCTAAATATTTTATATGTATTTTTTGATGCTGAACAAGTTTACTTAGTGCAAAAATTTGTGAATCATAAGATTTTATAGAATTTTATTAATAAAATTTTACAAAGTCTTAAGATTCACAAAACTTTACTAAATAATTCTAACTTAATTCACTAAGTAAACTTGTTAAGCACTAAAAATATATTAAATCAGCTAAGTTGTTTTTATTTTACTTGAAATTTGAAGGAAAGATGCATAATTTTAGATTTTTTATCAAAAAAAGTCAAATTTATATATCTTTTCACCAAATTTTAAGTAAAATAAAACAACTTTATTGATTTAATGTATTTTTAGGTGGCATTCACTCTTCTTAACGATCATCTGGTCCAAATTTCCTACAGATGAAAAGCAACAAGTTTTTGGTTAGAGAGTTGCAGGTACTTTAAGTACTATAGGTCAATACAAGTATATGGTTTTTAGAAAAGTCAACTTTCTTCTGGGGGACTCCTTTCGTATATTCGGCATGCAAACCGGAAGCGTCTATGCACAAGATAACTGGCAGGAGGTGGAGCCCTTGTGTATGAAATTTTGGTGGAGACCAAGAATTAGTGTCTTTGTCGACGAAGTGTCTTGTGGTAAAACAATAGAGAATAACCAAAAAATGAGTTTTTATACCTTTATGTTTATTTAAATTTGTTTCAAGTGACGTCTCTTGCCTGTTTGGATTTTTTGAAATTTTTGCCAAAAAGTGGGCATTCTAGTTTACCCCCCTCCAAAAGATCAGCAGTGTGTACTCTGTCCAAATTGGGAATATGTCCCCAGTTTGGAACCGGCACCGTCATGTTGTTAGACCTAAAAAATGTATAAAATGTACAACGGCAATAACTCTTGACTCCGTAATCCAATTTTAATAAAACTACCACCATCGTGACCGTCTCGATGAGAGCTTTCGAATGGTACCAAAATCATTTCGATTGGACCATTCTAGCTCAAGTTAGTCAAAACTGAATGATTGGTTTTTGCAAAACATCCTACTGCGCCCAAATCTTATTGGTCGATCAATACTGCACCACCCATGACACAGAAATATTGGACATTTCGAGTAATCCTAAACATTTCAGTTAATCACAGACATGTCTGACATTTTGGACATTTCAGACATTTGGGACATAACAGTTTTGACAGTTATAATTAACATATCTAATATAGCTGATATTTAGGATATATGTAACATAATTATTATATTCATTATAACCATTTTATTTAGCATTAGCATATATCAAATATATCGATTATATAGGTTTCTTTATTTATTATTGTATTTATTTTATTGGACAAACATGTATAAATACTCAAGGTTTTTCTTTGCAGAGAGAAGAATCTCTGGATTTATTGAATAAAAAATAAGTGAAGTAGTATGTCTTCACTGAAATACAATTGATACAATTCTTAGTATCCTCATATACTATTAATTGTGGCCTCTTTCGTAATTGCAAATCCCCCAAGCCTCTTTACAAAATACTGCCCAAATAACAGTATCCCTTCCGACCATTGCATACCATAGTAATTAGTGTGAATTACATAAAGTGTCTCCTTGCATTAGTCGCTCTGTCTCTAGCATTTCTCTAAAGAGATAGAAATCTAGGTTGACAATGTGTAACTTAAGTCACTAAAACAAATGTTGAAGCAAGGTCTTGGAATCTGGAGGGCCCAGAAAAAATTTCTTTCCATATTAGACATAGCTTTTTATTATATACATACAACAATCTGATGAGCTTAGCTTATGCATTGTTGTAAAATTTTTATCGTTATTGTGTTGTAGACGTAGTAACACCTTCATTTTCTATTCTTTTATTTCTTTATCACTGTTTTTCTTGTTTTTGCTTTTGTTTTTTGTTTTTTGTTGTTGGTCTTTTTCTTTTGGTTTTATTAGTGGGTCTTCGTTAAGTAGTTTTTGCCCCATTTTATGTGTTTCCCTTTTTATTTTCTTCATTTTATGAGAAGCTCAGGAATGAAGTTTTTTTGAAGGAATGGATTGTGAAGTGGTAACTGGGTACCAGCTTATATGCAGAGGATGTACTTATAGCAAAAGATCATAGACACTTCTGTTTGACAAACACCAGTGCGACAATCCTACTTGGGTACTATTATGGCAGCTGGGTTGCGGCCTATTATAGTAGTAGATGCTTTTTTTTTGTAATTTTGTTTGTTATGATTAATAGTATCTAATAAATAGAGCATGATTGTCAAAGGGAAAAAAATTGTATTTTTAGATGCTAAACATGATTAATTAATGTATAAAGTTAGAATTAATTAGTAAAAATTTACAAATAATAAGATTTTATAGAATTTTTCTTCAAAATCTTATAATTCCCAAAATTTTACTAATAAAGTCTTGCTTAGTTCACTAAATAAACTTATTCAGTACCTACAAATACATTAAATTGGCAAGTTTGCTTTTATTTTTCTTGAAATTTAGAGAAAAGATGTATAATTTTAGATTTTTATCAAAAAAGTCAAATTTAAGCATCTTTCCTGCAAATTTCAAATAAAATAAAACAACTTTGCCAATTTAATATATTTTTAGGTGCCAAACAATTTTACTTAGTAAATTGAGTTAGAATTAATTAGAATGTTTTATGAAACATAAGATTTTATAGAATTTTATTAATAAAATTTTACAAAATCTTATGATTCACAAAACTTTACTAATTAATTCTAACTTAATTCACTAAGAAAAATTGTTTAGCACCTAAAAATACATTAAATCAGCAAAGTTGTTTTTATTTTACTTGAAATTTGAAAAAAAGATGTTTAAATTTGATTATTTTGATCAAAAATCTAAAATTATGCATCTTTTCTCTAAATTTCAAAAAAATTAAAACAACCTTGCTTGATTTAATGTATTTTTAGGTACTGGACAAGTTTACTTAGTGAACTAAGTAAGACTTTATTAGTAAAATTTTGTGAATCATAAGATTTTGAAAAATTTTATTAATAAAATTCTACAAAATCTTATTATTCATAAATTTTTACTAATTAATTCTAACTTTATACATTAAGTAATTGTGTTCAACATCTAAAAATACATTAAATTAGTAGTAAAGTTGTTTTTATTTTGGTGAAAAGATACATAAATTTGACTTTTTTGATCAAAAATCTAAAATTATAAATCTTATTTCCAAATTTCAAGTAAAATAAAAAATTTTCCTGATTTAATATATTTTTAGGTGCTGAACAAGTTTACTTAGTGCATAAAGTTAGAATTAATTAATAAAAATTTGTGAATCATAAAATTCTATAAAATCTTATGATTTACAAAATTTTACTAATTAATTCTAACTTTATGTACTAAATAAACTTGTTCAGCACAAAAAAATATATATAAACATATTCAGATTCAGTTAGTCTGCAGACTTAAGTTTGAGTCTGGTCTAAAGTTTAAAATTAATAAATTTTAGAGTCTGAGTTTGATCTGATCCCAGATCAGACTCAGATTGGACCAGACCTGAACTGGATCTAGAAGTACTAGTCATACCAAGATAGTTATTTTGGTAGCAGAATTATAAAGTTATTTATTATCAAATATTTTTTTTGTATGGGCATATTAGTATTAAATTGCTTAGACCATGAGCATGCATACATGCATGCATGCATGTATCTCTGTAAGTTACCATAGCAGATAGTAAAGTTACCACTAACAACCCTGGTCAGGGTAGCATGTTTTAGCGAAGAGTTTCTAATCTAAAATTTCGTAAGGAATTTTTTTGTTAGAGCATAACAGATGGTTTCATAGGCAAATTTTCTCGTTATTGCCGATTTTTGAAAAAAAAGCTTCGATCTCACGTAACACCTGATCCTGGATTCTTATTGGTTGATCAGGGTAGCGATACATCGCCATGGCGATAAATTATAAAATTCATAAAAATGTATCTTGTTCCGCATATATACATACGTACAGAGATAATGCGCAAACAGTACATATATTTTTTAAATTGTCATTACTAATAAAGAGGAGAATCTAAATTTTTAATTTCTTGCATAAAATAATACACCAAGAATATTGTGTACCATATGGGCGAAAATCTCCAATTTCAGTGATTATTTAATGAGTGATAAGGTAAATAACATTTGAGCCAATTATTTATGCGATATTAGATGATTATTGGGTATTGTTAAAAGTGACTATTTGATCAGCCCGATTATGAATTTCTTATGAGCGCTTATGAATTTTTGTACTGTATGTATATAACCTGGTTACTTATGTACGTATGTACCTGATTACTTATAAATTTTAGTACATTTATACCTGATTATGCACCACGCTTATATGACTTGATCACTTTGTTACCATTATAATCTTTAAATATATATTTATATAATAATATTATAAAAACAAATTGATAAAATTAAGGCAAATCTGAATTGATAAATTTAATAATTATAAGATTCAAATAATGGTTTAAAAGTAGGTAAAATCTACATAAGCATTTTTATTTGTAATAAATGCAATAAGATTTATAAGAAATGATTATTATTTTAAAAGAAATTATATTCCTAGTGATGATTTTATATATATTTTTATTAATCGCGAAAAATTCAGGAATTCTACTCGATCCCGCAAATCCCGCGCGATCCCGCATAAACGCGCGGGATTTTTAAAAAAACGGGTCACTACTGCTAATATACTTTTTAATTAATTTTGAGAGTGCATTTTAAATAGATTGAACAAAGGCGCAAATCTAACAAATCGCACTTATGGTACATGTTCCCTTTGGTTTCTATATAGAACAAATACTACAAATGCCACAAGTGCGACAAATAGAATAAATGGAACAAATGGCATATGTGCCGTATATGAAGAAAGTATATCCTAAAAGAGAAAGTACATACTAACAGATCTACACTAGATAAGTATACAGCAAATAGAAGAGAGAGATGATAATAAAATAAAAAAAAAACAATATCGATGAAAAAAGAGAATAAAAAAACTCTCGAGTCGGAAGGCTCCTCAATACCCGTTTACACCGGACCTGGATCTTTTGCATAGCACTTCCAAGCCCTATTTATTAGACTGTTTTATTTGACTAATTTTTATATTGCTTCGGTCATTTTGGGCTATGAAATATAATAAATCTTTTAAAACTTTCTGTTAAGTAATGGGTTACACACTAGTTATATTAGTAAAATTATACAGTATACTTACATTTCCTCATGAAAAAACTATATAGGACGAATTAAAATATAGGAAATATTATAGCCATTATAAAAATTCTTATTGCTTGCGTCTTTTTCACGGGTGAACTAAATTTGCAAAATTCTAGAGTTTTATTATTTAATAGTCAATATTTTTGAATATACACAATATCAAAATAAGGCCATACAATTTAATTATTTTAATGTTTCATAATATGAAATTTTTAAATAGACCGGCTGGCCAGCTTGTTTTTAAAATTTTATATATAAAATTTTATAAAATTTATATAAAAAATTTTATAAAAAGTTATATAAAAAAATTTATAAAATTTATATAAAAAAATTTTTTTTAAAACCTCCATCTGGTTATTATAATATTTGTAAAAAATTTTTTTAGATGTTTCCAAATTTTGACTCAGCCGGGTTATAAAAACCAATTAATTAATTTTGCATGGCCTAAATAGAATAAACTTTATACAGTGGATTTTACCTAAAGCTAGCATATTTTAAATATAAGCGCCAATTTTTTTAATTGAGGTGCAACATCCAATAAAAATGTCGAAACTTAATATCGTCTTAAATTTTATTAATACGTTAATGTTCTAGAGTTGCATTATTTAACGATTAACGATTAATACTCTTGAATAACCCAATTTCAAATTAAACAGAAACAAATTTTATACTCACCCTGATATGTTAATGATTAGATTTGCATTATTTAACGGTTAATATTCTTGAATACACCCAATATCAAAATAAACGGAATGAAATTTTATACTCACGTTGATATGTTAATGATTAGATTTGCATTATTTAATGGTTAATTCTCTTGAATACACCCGATTTCAAAATAAACAGAAACAAATTTTATACTCACTCTGATATGTTATGATTAGATTTTCATTATTTAACGGTTAATACTCTTGAATACCAAAATAACAGAATGAAATTTTATACTCACACTGATATGTTAATGATTAGAATTTCATTATTTAACGACGGTTAATACTCTTGAATACGCCCAATATCAAAATAAACCGAATGAAATTTTATACTCACTCTGATATGTTAATAAATTAGATTTGCATTATTTAACGGTTAATACTCTCAAATAAACAGAATGAAATTTTATACTCACTCTGATATGTTAATGATTAAATTTTCATTATTTAACGGTTAATATTCTTGAATGTACTCAATATCAAAATAAATTTTTATACTCACACTGATATGTTAATGATTGGATTTTCATTATTTAACGGTTAATAATCTTGAATGTACTCAATATCAAATAAACAGAATGAAATTTTATACTCACCCTGATATGTTGATTAAATTTTCATTATTTAATGGTTAACACTCTTGAATACACCAAAAATATCAAAAATAAACAAAGAATTTTATGCTCACTCTATTAATTAAAATATGAATAAATAATTATTTAATAGTTCTTTTGAACACTATTGATAAAATAAACAGAAAATAACTTAATAATTACTGTACGAATTAATAGAGACGTCCAATCCCACCAATAAATTATCACCTGAGAGGTTCCTCAGTTCTGGAGATCGAATGCCGAAAGTACTGCAAGGGCAGAGGCAGAACATTACAGCTTCGTGATTAAAAAGATATGATTTGATGAATATCTTAATTAAATATCTTCAGGGCAATTAAAAGAGATTAATTAAGTTTTGCTTGCATGCATTGAATTTTCTATGAATAACTGATAATTTACCGTGAGTGCGGTGTCTTATTAATCCCTGAAACATCGATTTAAAATGAACAGTGATTAGCTGTTAGAGCTATGGCAACGTTTGTTAAAAAATTTAGAATAAGTAGAAATAGCTTTCACACTTACGGGACTGACAGCCCAAGCCCAAGCCCAACTCTGCTGTCAGTCAAAAAATTCGAGCATTGGTTAGTATGTATATATATAGTTATTGTTTTAATCATGTGAAATTGTACATACAAAAACCAAATTTAATGCAATGAGATGCCGTGAACGAAGTCACGTGGCATCCATTTGTCACGAGACAGTCACGAGACCATGACCCATGTCCATGACGTAGAGGTGACGACTGGTGAGTGTGAGGTAATGGTGACGGGTATATGAGAAGTGGGTAAGGATGATGTATTGAATTGGGATATGTAAGTATGAAGTGATGAGAAATGGCTATTTAAGAGAAGAGGTGTGGGAAATTGTTCTCCATCTTTTGTTTTAGCTGCTAGCTCGACGGAAGTCTAGCTTTGTCGTTGGTTCCCGCCCACCCACCACTAGGTGGGAGTATTTGTGGGTTCGGTGGTCTTATGGGAGGTTCGATAGCTCGGGTGGACAACCCGAACATCGAAGGTGAGTGGCTGGTTGGCCTGGTCGAACAGGAGGCATCCATGTGTCACAGGACTGGGACGTAGTCCATGATGAAGAGTTGACGTTTGGGTAATATGAGGTGTTTATGGCGGATATTGTACGTATAAGAAATGGGTAGGAATAATGTATTGGACATTTGGGTTTAATGAGAGTTCTCGTGTTTTGGTGGGGTTATAGTGTGGTTGATAGCCCGGGTGGACAACCCGGATATCGAAGATGAATGCTTTAATAGCTGATGGTTGTCTAAGGAAGGAGCTGTGACGTTGTCACATGGCATCTGTTTATCGTTATGAACTGAGTCCTTGACGTAGGTTGATGAGTGGTAAGTATAAGTTATTGGTGATGGATATTAGGAGTATGGGAAGTGAGTAAGAATGAGGTATTGCGTGGGAGGTATTGTTTAGGTTGAGTAAGTATGAGGTATTGGTGACAGATATAGAGAATGGAAAAGCGTAAGGTATTTATTGTATGAGAGTTGTTGGTTCGGGTGGGTCAGTATGAGGTTATAAGGGAAGGTTATTAAGAAGAAGAGAGCTCACCACTAGGAAGGAGATCTTGGTGGTTAGATTGATATACAGGTGTGATCGATAGCCCGGGTGGGCAACCCGGATGTCGAAGATGAATGCTTTGGTAACTGATGGTTGTTTAAGGAAGGAGAATTAGATGCTGTGACGTTGTCCCGTGGCATCTGTTTATCGCTATGAACTGAATCCTTGACGTAGGTTGATGAGTGGTAAGTACGAGTTATTGGTGGTTGATATTAGGAGCATGGGAAGTTAGTAAGAATGTGGTATTGCGTGGGAGGTATTGGTTTGGTTAGGTAAGTATGAGGTTTATAAAAACGTAAGGTAGTGTGTGAGAGATGTTGGTTCAATTGACGTTATAAGGGAAATATATTTGGAAGAAGAGAGTGGAGAAGTTGTACCCACCCGCTCACCACTGGGAAGAAGATCTTGGTGGTTAGGTTGATATACAGATGTGATCGATAGCCCGGGTGGACAACTCGGATGTCGAAGATGGATGCTTTGATAACTGATGATTGTAGATGCCGTGACGTTGTCACGAGGCATCTGTGAGCCGGGTCCTTGATATGGAGTTGACTGAGTGGTAAGTATGATATTGGTGACGGGTATTAGGAATACGGGAAATAAGTAAGAATGAGGTATTGCATAGGAGGTATTGGTTCAGTCGAGTAAGTATGAGGTATTGGTGACGAATATAGAGAATGAATAAGGATAAGGTATTGTGTAAGAGATGTTGGTTCGGTTGGATAAGGGATAGTTATAAGGATGGTTATTTGAAAGAAAGAGGTTTAGGGTTGTTACCCACCCATCCACTATTGGGAAAGAGACCTTGGTAGTTAGGTTGATGTACAGGTGTGGTTGGTAGCCTGAGTGGACAACCCAGATGTCGAAGATGAATGTTTTGGTACTGATGGTTGTTGAGTAGCTGATGGTTTAAGAGTTAGATGCCATGACATTGTCATGTGACATCCATGTATTACCGTGAACCAGGTTCTTGACATAAAGTCAGGGACGGTGAACAATATCGATTTTGATTTTGCAAAAATGTCGATCGGTATGGTCAAAAATATCGATTTATATCGATATACTCATGATTGGCCAATTAAAATGCAAAATTTTGTACAACAGTTACAGATAACGTGATATAACGTGATCAGTAACTAAATTTCTTTCTTCTTTTGACGTGTTTGTTGATTGTCTATTTTACTGAAGCTTATCAACGGTTCAAGTTAGCAAATTTATATTGCCTGGCCCGAATTATACTTTTAATTTTGCTCAAGTGCATATTGTTACACTGCATTAACATTTGCGAAAATATCGATTTCCCCATGATTTGGCCTAAAAATATCGTTTTATATATTATCGATACAAATCGATATTATTCACCGTCCCTGCATAAAGTTGATGAGTGGTAGGTATGACTTATTGGTGATGGGTATTATAGTATGGGAAAGGAGTAAGAATGAGATATTGCGTGAGAGGTATTGGTTCGGTTGAGTAAGTTTGAAGTCTGATGATGGATATAGAGAATGAATAAGGATAAGGTATTGTGTGAGAGATGTTGGTTCGGTTAGATAGGAAAGAGGAAGAGAGTAGGGGGTTCTTGCCTACTCATCCACCACTGGGAAGGAGATCTTGGTAGTTAGGTTAGCATACAGATGGGGTTGATAGCCCGGGTACGGGTAGACAACCCAGATATCAAAGATGAGTGCTTTGGTAGCTAATGGTTAAAGGAAGGAAGGTTAGATGCTGAGATGTTGTCACGTGGCATCCGTTTACCACTGTGAACCGGGTACTTGGCGTAGAGTTGATGAGGGATAAGTAGGAGTTAGTAGTGATGGATATTATGAGTATGTGAAATGAGTAAGAATGAGGTATTGAGGTATTGTGTGAGAAATGTTGGATCAGTTGAGTCAGTATGAGATTATAAGGAATGGAGGAAGAGAGTAGAGGGGTTGTTACCCACCCACTCGTCACTGGGAAGGAGATCTTTGGTAACTAGGTTGATATAAAGTTGTGGTAAATAGCCCGGGTGGACAACTCGGATACTGGAGATGGCTGCTGTGTTAAGCCTGATCGAACAGAAGAACAAAAATGATGCATTAGCGGGACACGATTCTAGGAACTGTCTGTGGACCACGTGAGCAGCGAGGCGAGATCCCATATGTGTATTACATCGTCATGGGTTGAGTGGCGTTTTAGTATAAATTGAAAATCGTTCTTAAACCTCTCTATAATAACACTATCAGGATCATAGTGACTTTTCTTGTATATAGAGTTTGTGCTTATATAGAGGTTTTTTCTTATATGCTTATAATATGTAGCTGGTTTTAAAATAAACGTGCTTATAAAGAGAATTTTTATATGATGCTTATATGGAGGGTGACTATAGGGAGGTACGACTGTATACCTACTTAAATTTTATGTGATATTAGTGGTGTCGAATTAGAATCGATTTTAAGCAACTTAAGACTCTAACAGACTCGAAAACTAACTAAACTGAGCTGTTTAACATCCCTAGTTATTGGGTACGTGCAAAATTTATCAAATGGTGTTCACAATTTTGCTGCATATTGAAAAAAGTAATCGAATAGAGGAATCAAATACCGATAAACGCGAAATAATGCTCGTAGATGTTGTTTTGAAAATCGGACCCCTTAAAAATAGCATACGTGGACGTATAAGTAGTTAACGTCCATTATATAATATAGATTATTGACGACAACTGATATGCTAAAATCAATACTTCTTTCGATAATTAACGCGCAGGTGGGCGTTTATATGGCATGTTACGCATAAGTAATTTTAATTGCGCCATTAATAAAGCCTTTTCCAGCAGGAAAGAAAATTTAATATGGATTCTATTATTGAACCATCCGTACAGATACGGATTTGATTTTGTGTAATCTGTATTATACAGATTTGAACAGTTCACATCGCTAGAAACTATATACTTATATTGAAATATGCTACTTTAGGTTCTTTACGTCAAAATCCTTCTGAAACAAAAATGAGTTGTGGATCCATTACAGCTGATTTGATAATTAGTGGGACACGTGATGAATTTTCAGCAGAACGGGACAGCAAAAGATATCTACGTTTATTAGTTGGTTTAAAAATGTTATAACTTCACAAAAATTTATTAAATCAAAAAAACCCTCTTTCAAATTAATAGTTTGGAACCCAAACTATATTTCTAAAAGAGGATTTATTTTTTAACAGTGTTATAACAGTTTAAACTTTGTCTATTTTAAAACTGCTCGATACGAAGTATCGAGGCAGTTTTTGTCGGTTCGAGCATGTGACATGCCGATCCAGTTAATCGTTTTGATAAAACCGGAATAGAGTAGATATGAGGTAATGTCGTAAACGATGAGGTAATGGAAAATTAGAGTATGGCTAGGTAAGTATGAGGTAATTTGTGAAAAGTATATATTGGTAACGACAAGGTATATAGGAAACGTAACCTTGTTTCTTCTGTGAACCCGAATTTCATTCTGGTTATATCGACCCGCCCCCACCCTAACAATGCTCGAGTTTTCTCTATGACCTGTCGGACGACAGTCATGCAGGGATAGGGCCGAGGCATGGGCTTATGGCCTGTCGAGATGACAGCTATTATATAGATGACACAGTCTGCTTTGCATGGCCTGTCGGGACGACAGTCAAGCAAAGCAAGTATAAAAAACTCTCGATGAGGTAATGGGAAAATTAGAGTATAGTTAGGTAAGTATGAGGTAATTTGTGCAAAGTATATATCATTAACGACAAGGTATGAAGGAAACGTCTTCTGCGAACCCGAATTTCGTTCTGGTTATATCGACCCGCCCCCTACCCCTAGCAATCCTTGAGTTTCTTTATGACCTGTCGGACGACAGTCATGCAGGGGTAGGGCCGAGGCATGAGCTTATAGCCTGTCGGGACGACAGCTATTATACAGATGGCCTGTCGGGACGACAGTCAAGCAAAGCGAGTTTAATAAGTATATAAAAGTATAAAAGGACTGTACGATGCTAGAAAACTGCGTAAGCTGCTCGAGAAGCGGGAGAAAGACCCATATGTATTTTCATATATATAAGAGACAAAACAAATATATAAACCAATTTGGCGCTGATCTACGTGGTTACATTATTCTAAATTTGGAGAATGCTTAAAGCCGTGTGCGGTAATATGTTTTTGACTTTTTGATTAGGGTTAGGGTAAGGGTTAGTCTGGGGTTAGAGTTAGAGTGTACTATATAGTAAAATTGCCTCCCCGACGTTTTTTGTTAATTCCCCAAAAATAGGTTTAGATGCTCGTTTCTACGTTTTTCACTTTTTTTCACTTGTTTTTCTTCGTCGGGCTAGTGTCGGGCTGATCCGTGTCGATCAAAACAATATATAAAATTGGATGCTTTATAGTGTCTTCATTAAATTTGGCGCAATTTGGCGCAGTGGATATCTTATGCTGTCCCGCAAGATCAGGTGTAACGTTACACGATCAGAAAAACTCAAAACAACCGTTCGTGTTGCTAAATATCGGTAAACTGCATAAGAAACCATCTTTCATGCTTTAATAAAAAGTTTTCCTTGAACGATTTTACTATACATCTTGCTAACATCTAATCCTAACCCTAACCCAACCTAAATATAAATGAACTTTAGCACATTTCGATGTATGATCGACAATATGCATAGCCTGTCACACATTCCGGTCTTGCGATAATCATAAAATTCATCACGTGTCCCACTAATTTTCAAATCAACTGTAACATGTCAATGAGCGACTTATAATCAATAAATACTGTACTTTTTAACAGAATACTAAAATTTTATCCAAAAAAATAGACCTGCTTAAAATGTTAAATCAAACTATTCCAAATGAAGTTGTTGAAAGTTTATGTAATATTTATAGAGAAGAAAGCATGAAAGGAAAAATTACGAAAATTATTTTTGATTTAATAGAACAATTTTTAGTAAAAAATCATCGAAAGCCGGAGGAAATAATCAACTGGTGCTTAAATGAACAAAATCAGTCAAATCCTTTAGTTCCATGTATTATTGCGGGTTGCTATCGTTTGGGTAAATGGGTTGAGAAAGTTGAAAATAAGCAATTTATTTATTATAAAAAATCGGCTGATATGGGACATTCTATTGGGATATTTAGAGTTGGAATTTGTTATTATTATGGATTCGGAGTTGAAAAAAATGAACACGAGGCATTTATCCATTTTGAAAGATCGGCTGAAATGAAAAATTGTAATGGAATTTTTCAAGTTGGTAATTGTTATCAAAACGGAATTGGGGTTGAAAAGGATGAATATAAAGCATTTATCTATTATCAAAACTCAGCTAATATGGGTAATTCTGATGGAATGTTTCAAGTTGGTTACTGTTATCAACATGGAATTGGAGTAGAAAAAAATGCATTTATCCATTTTAAAAGATCGGCTGAAATGGATAATTCTAAAGGAATGCTTCAAGTTGGCAACTGTTATCAATATGGAATCGGTGTAGAAAAGGATAAACATAATGCGTTCATTTTTTATCAAAAATCAGCCGAAATGGGTAATCCTAAAGGAATGTTTCAAGTTGGCAATTGTTATCAATATGGAATTGGTGTAAAAAAAAATGAACATAATGCGTATATGTTTTATCACAAATCAGCCGAAGCGGGCAATTCTAAAGCGTTGTTTCAAGTCGGTCATTGTTATCAATATGGAATTGGAGTAGAAAAAGACGAAAATAATGCGTTCATTTTTTTTTTCAAAATCAGCTGAAATGGGTAATTCTAAAGCCATGTTTCAAGTCGGCCACTGTTATCAACATGGAATGGGAATAGAAAAAAACGAAGATAATGCATTCATTTTTTATCAAAAATCAGCTGAAGTTGGTAATTCTAAAGGAATGTATCAAGTAGGCAATTGTTATAATTATGGGATTGGTGTTAAAAAGGATGTATGTAAAGCATTCGTTTATTATAAAAAATCAGCTGAGATGGGGCATGCTGCTGGAATGAATAAACTTGGTAATTGTTATCGATATGGGAATGGAGTTGAAAAGAATGAACATAAGGCATTTATTTATTATAAAAAAGCAGCTGAAATGGAACACGCCAGCGGAAAATGTAATCTTGGTGATTGCTACCGAAATGGAATTGGCGTAGAAAGAGATTTAATAAAGGCTAACGAGTATTTGAAGTAAGTATTTATATTAATAATATTAATTTATTATCACTAATGTCAAATTACAATAATCATTTTAATCTTAAATTAATAGAGATTTACCAGGTAACATTACTGTCATTGAATATATCGAGAACTTAATAATTTGGTTTTATTATTTGTTTAAACAATTCATATTATAAATCTCTTTTAGTGACAAGTGAACACACACATCAAACTAATGACATTGATGATGACTTGAAAGAACTGCTGATTGAATATAATCAATTGATGTGGATTCCTTATAGTAAATTTAAAAAAATCAAACAAATAGGGAAGGGTGGATTTGCAACTGTATCTCGTGCTCAATGGATATGTGAATCTCAAAATATGACAAGATCAGTTGCACTTAAGCTATTTCACGGATCAAAAAATCATAAAAAAGAATTTATAAAAGAGGTAATTTGAAGAGTTATTTTTTTTTTTTAATTAAAATAATTTCAATTATTTATTAACGTTAAACTATAATAAACTTTATATTGTAGTTAAGGGCATATTGTGATATCTATCATAAAAATCCTACTTTTTTAAAATGTTATGGTATTTCAAAGGAAAATGATTCTGGAGACTATGTACTCGTTATAAGATATGCAAAAGTTGGTTCATTACGTGATAATCTTAAATCTAT
The DNA here is from genome assembly GCA_003550325.1 of Gigaspora rosea. Classification (NCBI taxonomy): domain Eukaryota; kingdom Fungi; phylum Glomeromycota; class Glomeromycetes; order Diversisporales; family Gigasporaceae; genus Gigaspora; species Gigaspora rosea. The sequence goes on from QKWP01000579.1 coordinate 63,645, forward strand.
TGCACAAATGAGATGGAAAAAAAAGTTATCCCTTTTAATATGTATTGCCTCAGATCTTCAGATTATTCATTCTCAAGATCTTATCCATAGAGATTTACATAGTGGCAATATTTTATTGAATGATTTAAATCATGCATATATCGCAGATTTAGGACTTTCAACAACAGTTAATATAGCATCAACGTCAAAATCTGATGGAATTTATGGTGTTTTACCATATATTGATCCAGAAGTTTTTGATAGCCAATTGTATACCCAAAAATCTGACATTTACTCATTTGGTATCATAATGTGGGAAATTTTATATGGAAAACCTGTAGTCTTTAAACCCGTAGACTTTAATACTGGTTTACAATTGCAAATATATAACGGTTTACGACCACATATTCTTGAAGGTACAGCACTCTGTTATACAGATCTTATGAAAAAATGTTGGAGTAAAGAACCAGTAGAACGACCATCAGCCGTAGAAATTCATGACATCTTTACAAAATGGCTAAATGATCAAAATATTTTATTAGAATTGTCTAAATCTGATAAAAAAATACAATCTATTGAAAACGAACAAGTACCGGTATATGATCATGAATCTTATACGAGCCAACTTATTTCATGGAATGATATTAGATGCTGTATTGGTAATATTTTTTGCTTTTTTAATTAGAATTATTTATTATATTATATTCTAATATTACTATTTGTTAATTCTTATAGGCAGTAAAAGACAAGAAATACAAATTGAGAGTTCAATTGCTTATACATCTGGAACTTTTGAGGTTATAGAATCTTGTGAAAGTTTTAAATCATTGAAAACACCCTAATGGACTCGAAGTGATGCATCTTGACCTTTAACTAATATTGAATTTACTAACGCAAATAAATTGAATTATTTTACCAATGGAAGTTTTAGAATTAACGAAATTAGTGTGTTTAATGAAATAAAATAAAAACAAACCAGTGATAGAATTTATATGACAGATAGTTTTAAGGTTTTGCTACCACAGATTATACAGTCAAGCCTAGGAAATTTTTGAATCTGCGAATCAGATTTCAAAGATCAGGTGTAGCGTTACACGATCAGGAAATTTCATTCGTTTTGTCAAAATCTACATAGATAACCATCTTTAGTGCTCTAATTAAAAGTATTCCTTGAGCAATTTTACTATATATCTATCTAATCTCTAATATTGTTCTAAAAACTAATGCTAACATTTATGATATTTGCGATTTGCATAACCGGGCACAGATTCAAAAATTGCGCCTCCTAGGTGCACGTCCTTAGAACGGGCTAAGTTTGCACTTTGAGAGGGTGTGCATTTGTAGAATATTATTTTTTACTAACTAGCTAATCAGAAAGAATAATATACACATAATCTAAAGTTTAGCAATACAGCCGTCCCCACATATAATCACCTCCCATATAGTCACAAACTCTATATAATCACACCAAAACATGATACCAGACATAGGACAAAATAGGTCCATAATAAAAATAGAACAGGGTGAAACCTGAGTTGCGAAATAGTGAAATCCACTTTGTAGATCGGGTTAGGGTGAAATCCGCGTTTTATTATGTTTTTTATTATATAAAAGCGGATTTTACCCTCATGTGATGATCATAGCAGGTTTTACTATTTCACAACTCAAGTTTCATCCTGTCATATGAAAATTATAATAAAAACATATGAATTTACTATAAACTTTAAGCTAAAGATTCTTTTTAGCTTAACTATGGTGCAAATAGTTTAGTCACATCATATTTTTATAGTAGTGCTGAAAATTTTGTCGATCATTTACTTATAAAATTAAATTTAATTGGTTAAAATTTTTATATGTTTTTTAATTTTTTTATATTATATATATTTTTTTTAACTGGCAATCCTGCTTTTATTAAAGGAGAGCATAAAAATTTATGTGGTTTCAGTTACAAGTAATATACTAACTACAGTGCTGCTAACTAGAATTCTCCTATTTCTAATAAAAACTCACTCAATACCAAGGTACCCAGGTGCAACCTGCTGTGACAACTAGTTCTTCTCCTACAGGTACCTGCAACTCACTGCAAGTATTCTGTATTTACCAAATAGCTGCTGTTAGCCTTGTCAAGACCACCTTTTTCTTTAAATTTTTCTTACCTAGCTTCAATGATGGAATGATTTTACTCATAATTCATCACAAAAATAAAAAAAAAAGAAAAATATAATTGAAATATAAAGGAAAGTATAAAAAAGTAGGAAACTACTAACTATAAATGAAATACCAAATAAAATTAAAAAAAAACAAGTAAAAGAAACAAGATGAGAAAGACAAAGAAAAGACTAATTTTGACAAATATAAAACGAAATATAAAGAATATAAAAATTATATCAAAACATTATAAAATTATCGTCAGTCACAAGTGTCTCTTACATTTTTACTAATCATTTTGCACGTGTGAAAATGAGATGGTATAAATGGTCAATAATTACATGTTATGGGAAATTAATATTGAATATATGTACTATACAGATAAATTGTTAACATGCTCTAACTGGTTTTTGGTAATGCTAATCAAATTTGGCAAGTATGATCAAATCTTATACCATGGTGGCTCTAAAATTAGTATTCCAGAAACAGGATTTGAGTATAAAAAATTCAAAAGCATGATCCAGGTGATCGTCTATTAATTATTTACTAGTGATCATTCGTATAATTGTCAAAGTCAGTAAATTAAATTAGCTAACTATATAAGGATTATGATCATTGTAACTGTAATTATGCATGACTAATGTCATAATTTGTGTGAATTTGAAATGCGAAAATTGCTTCACAATGGATAAAAACATAAGATTAATTATAATAAATGATAATAAATGATAATTAGCGCTGCTTAATAATAATAATAATGAGAATAAAAAAAAATTTCAATTACACTTTGCTATTTTTGATTTGCTAAATCCAAAAATTGTAATCAGGCCATGGGAAACTTTATTGAAATCTGTAATTATTGTGACATTTGATCATTTGCATGTTAATGTTATAATAAATTTGTAATTGGTCTATTACTATGAATTAATAATTAATAATTATTGATTATTTTTTTTTAAAAATTGACTTTCGTTCATTATGTACACTTTGTATTTTTCAAATTTAGAAAATTGTTTTCGCTCTTATGCTCACTTTGTATAGTAGAAGCATAATGGTTCAGAATGTAACAAGATAGTTAATAGCACAGTAATATATTTTTTTCTTTTTTTTTTAATGCAGTTCTAACATTTCACATAATAGCAGAAACATAATAGTTCACAACGTAGCAAGGTATTATTTTTTTTTGTTTTTTTTTTATATATAGTATACTAACATTTGTTTTTCCTTTAGAACGGAACATAGCGCAATAACGAACATAGCATAATAGTAGAAGCATAATAGTTTAGAAACATGGTTATATTATATATATATATATAGTGCTAACATTTCTTTTTTTTTCTTTGAAACGAAATGTAGTGCGATAATAAATATACAATAGTAGAAGCATGATAGTTCGAGACGTAGCAAGATAGTAGCACAGTAGTATTTTATTTTTTTTTAACATAGTAATAATATTTCTCGTGATGACAAACATAGCATGATAGTAGAAACATATAGTTCAGAACGTGACAAGATTGTTAGTAGCGCTATAGTAATTTTTTTTTTATACAGTACTAATATTTCTTTTTTTCTTTAGAATAGAATGTAGCACGATAATGAACATAGCACAATCATAAACATAGCACCATAGTAGAGCATGATAGTTCGAAGCATTAGTAGCACAATAATTATTATTGTTACAGTTGACCTTCTCAAAACTGATACAGATTTCATGAGAGTTGACCATATATATATATATTTTTTAAATACAATACTAACATTTCTTTTTATCTTTAGAACAAAATGTAGCATAATAATGAACGTTTGATATAGAAAGCAAATAGTTAGTAACACAGTAATATATATATTTTTATTATGCATACACATTATTAACATTTCTTTTTTTTTTATAACGACAGTAGCACAATAGTAAAAGCATGATAGTTCAGAACATTAGTAATACAGTAAAAAAATTTTATTATTATTATTATATATATATATATAAAACTAACATTTCTTTTTTTCTTTAAAACAAATGGAATATAGTATGGTAATGAACATATGATAGTAAATGCACAGTAGTATTTTTTTTCTCTTTTTTTTTTTTAACACAGTACTAAAGTTTCATACAATAACGAACATAGTTCGGAATAGCAAGATAATAGTACGTAGTTAATATGGAATATGTATAATAGTATAGAGCTTAGCATAATAGTTATTATAGAATTTAGCATGGTAGTTGGGAACATAGCGATAGTTGGAATCAGTAATTTGTGTTTATTTATTGTATTTTTATTTTATTATTTTATATTTTTTTTATTTTTTATTTTTTTTTGTTATAAATATTACTGATATATTATCGTTTTTGCAATTTTATTAGTTTAAATTCGTGTCCCTGAAAGGGGCGCTGGTGGCACTTCGCAAACACTTGTAATACTATATAGAAACTCTACTCTGGTACTATATATATAATATTTATCTAAGAAAAAGAAAAAACAAAACAAAAAAAAATTGCTTTGTAACAAAGATTATAAGAAATTTCTATGCATGATCCAAAATATTTTTGATATGTTATTTAATATTTACATCGTAGCTAATAATCTACTCATGATGTTGATTTTAAACAGGTATGCATTCCAAATTTAGAAGAAGTAAACACTGCTGATCTTTTGGAAAGGATAAACCAAAAAGCCCACTTTTGGCAGAAATTTCAAAAAAATCCAACGGGCCAAGAAAAGAGAGTATTTAAATTTTTTTTATAAATAGTGCTGAAAATTTTAAAAACTTATAAATTTAAAATTACATTTCTCAATAATAAGCAAAAAATTCTTGAAATAAAATATATAGTTTGATAGACTTTGTCAAAAGCTATCAAATTATGTATTTTATTTTGCAACTTTAAAATTTTTTATTGAGAAGATACAATTTGAAAAAATTATTAATTGATTTAATGTCTTTAGATTGTTTGCACTATAATTAATTTAAAATTAAATTTTACAGTTATATAGAACAAAAAAAAGTGAAAAAATTAAGCTTAAAAATATATCGAATTTTTTTAAATTTTGTACAATTTCAAAATATAAATTTGTTAAAAAAAATATTTACTAATTTTAAAACAGAAATTATATATAAAATTATGCTCTGAACATTTTTATTTAGTAGCAAAATATAGATTATTATGACAAAAAAAGTAAGTTAGCTATATGCTAAAGTTAAAAATTTTTGTTTTGTAATATAAACATCTTTTTTTTGTCTAGATAACCTGCTTTGGCTTCTAAGTAAATTTGTTTAGCATATAATTCTACTTATATTAAAGTCAAACTACATTTTTTTGAACCTTTTACTAAGTAAAAAATGGTATTAAAGTTAGAGAAAAAATTTTTTTTTTTAAAAAAAATTTTTTTTACTTTAACACCATTTTTTATTTAGTAAAAGGTAGTTTCAACCTTACTACAAGTAGAATTACATGCTGAACAAGTTTGCTTAAAGACCCAAAGCAAGTTATCTTGATAAAAAAAAGTAGTTTATATTACAAACCAAAAATTTTTAACTTTAGCATATAGCTAACTTACTTTTTTGTCAAGATAATCTATATTTTTGCTACTAAGCAAAGTTGTTCAAAGTATAATTTTACATATTATTTCTATTTTAAAATTAGTAAATATTTGTTTTTGACAAAGTTATATTTTGAAATAGTATGAAATTAACAAAATTTTGATATAGTTTTTAAGCTTAATTTTTTTTTCTTGTTCTATATGTTTGTAAAATTTAATTTTAAGTTAATTAGTTAAGCCAAGAAGGATTTTCAGCCCAAAGTTTATACTGTTGGTTCTTTTCAAACTGATTCTGTTAAAACTGATAAGGCATGTTCTAATTTGATTCTATATTTAATATAACATTAATAAATGATCTGCAACTTAAAATATAAAGAAAAATAAAAAAACATAAGATTTTAATTGGCTAAAAAAAAATTTTTTTGAACAGTTAATAGTTAATATGATTTTTATATTAAATAATATTTATTATCCCCTCTATCTGAGACTCAAAAAGAGAAAAAAGTTATATTAAATATATTTTTAACTTGGTATTGGCTAACCTATTATAAATAGTTAAACATCGATCCATTATATTTGTTTCATAATTAATATCTAATAACCTGCTATTCTAATATCTGGTAGTCAATTTGCTTAAATTTCCAATAAAATTGTATAGCAATTAGCCAATTATATTAATTGTCACTCTTTATCAACTTTTAGTAGCTATTCGATTGATTGATTTCAAGACATAAAACCTCTATCGTAATTGCTCAATTATTAATAATTATTGCTTATTAATATTTAAGAATTATTATTTAACTTTATTTGCATTATGTAAACCTTTTTACTTGTCAAGTATTAATATTTAAAGATGTTAGATTTTATATGTTTATCTTGCAAAATATAAAAGCTTGCATAAATGTAACCACTTTAAGAATTTTAGATAACTTATCCAAAATGTTTACTTGTAAGATCAAAAATGTTTTTATTAAAATTTAAACAACTTGCAAGAATGATTTGAATTATGAAATTAATAGATTTTGCTTTTTTTATTAGAAGCTATTTGGAATTATTGAAGCTTTTATTTTTTAATTCTTCTTTATTATATATTTTACTTGCATCTCTTTAACAATTTTATTAAAAAAATTTCATAACCTATGATCTTCTAAGTATAATTAGGTAGTATTGTTGGCTATCTAATGAACTGTCAAAAATAGGTTATTGTAAGTTGATATTTTAACATAAGAAAGAAAATAGACTAATAGCTAATAGCTATCATTACTGTATCTAACTAATCTATTATAATATATGATATTTTTAGACTCGATAATCTCTTAAAACCAATACAAAACCTGTTTACTATGCATACTAGTATTGGAAGAGCCAACAGTAGTAAATTCATATAATTTTATTATAATTTTTATTATAAACTTATTTCAAAATTATTTTAAAAAGACATGTTCTATAACTGTTATATTAAAGTACAAATAATTAAAATTTTTTCTACTATCAGTACTAATAAATACTCAAATTATAATTCTTCTAGTGTATTTACAAAAATTGGTACCTTTTTGTAATTTTTGACCAATCAAATTGCAATTTTTGATATAATATAAACAATTAAAATGAACCTATTTTTTTTTTACAAAAAACAGAAATAATATAAAATTTTAATTAAAACCCCACTTTTTTGTAGCCTAAGGCCACTTCAAATTAATTTTTTGTTTAACATAACATAAAAATTTTGCAAGAAAGAGGGGAAGAGGAGGTAAAAAATCAATAATAAACCCAAAAAATGAGCATTTCTATTGGCTGAACAAAATATAAAATTTTCAAAAGTCGATATTGCAATTTGATTGGTTAATTTATGTTTATTTTATATCTAAAATTTTAAAAAAATAGAGGAGAAATATGTTAAACAAAGAATCAAATTGGCATGGCCTAATTAAAAATGCTCTTTATAAAATTTTATTAATAAAAACTTTATTGTTCTAACTTTGACTTTAACCATATATGCTACCAAAATTAATTTTTGAAAAAAGCCTATTTTGGGTTTCCAAAAATAAATTAAAATTTTTTATAAGAAAGAGCAAATAAAATTTATATATTTATGCTTTTTGAAATTTTGTTTATTCAAAAAAAGTATCAAAAAATTTCGGGCTTTAAGTAAAATAGGTCAAAAACAATTTTAGGATCAAATTTTAATTTTAGAATTTCAAACCTAAAACAATTTCATTTTCATTTATATTACAGATATAACAGCTTGTATAGAACATTAGATCAGACCACTTAAATTAGATAACAAAAGTGTACATGTGGTTAGTTGTACTCTTATCCACATATAATTTATAAGTAAACTAAATAAATCCTTGGCTCCAAAATGGATGCTTTGAAAAAAATTAAATCATTTCTATTTATTTTTACTTTTAAAATATTGAACTATCTAAGTTACTTTTTGTAAAAACAACAATTACTACTTATTAATGATGGGCAACACATGGAATCCACACATGATTCCACATGAGATGCACAGGATCTAAAAACTCCTGCATGGAATTTTTATCTGGCCTGCATTAGCATATCATCTGGCCTGTATTAATATATCATTCAGCCTGCTTTAACATAAATGGGTCAATTCCTAATTAGTAGTTGATGTATATAAAATATTATACACACATTAAATTTTTTATTTGTTTCTTGTTCCACATACTGTATATATGTATGTACAGAGATAATGTGCAAACTGTAAATTGAAATAAATTTTTAAATTGTCATTATTAATAAAGTGGAGAATCTAGACTTTTAATTCCTTGCATAAAATAATACACCAAGAATATTGTGTACAATATGAGTGAAAATCTCCAATTTCAGTGATTATTTAATACGAGTGATAAGGTTAAATAAAATTCGAGCCAATTATTTATGTGATATTAGATGATTATTGAGTATAAAAGTGACTATTTGATCAGGAATTATAAGCCTGATTATGAGTTTCTTATGAGTCGCTTACAAATTTTTGTATGTATATAACCTGGTTATAAATTTTTATGTTAATTTTAGTACATTTATACCTAATTATGCACCTGATTACTTATTAATTTTTATAAGCTTATATGATCGTTTTGTTACCATTATAATTTTTAAATATAATAATACAGTATTGTAAAAACAAATTGATAAAATTAAGGCAAATCTGATTTGATAAATTTAATAATTAAAAGATTCAAATAATGTTTTAAAGGTAGGCAAAATCTATATAGGCATTTTTATTTGTAATAAATGCAGTAAGATTTATAATAAATGCAGTAAGATTTATAATAAATGCAGTAAGATTTGTAATAAATGCAGTAAGATTTATAAGAAATGATTATTAATTTAACGAGAAATTATATTCCTAGTGATGATTTTTAAATATATTTTTATTAATGGCGAAAAATTCAGGAACTCTACTCGATCCCGCGAATCCCGCGTGTGATCCCGCATCACGCGCGGGATTTTTTTAAAAAACATCACTACTGCATATATACTTTTTAATTAATTAGAAAGTGCATTTTGAATAGATTGAACAAAAGGCGCAAATCTAATAAGTCGCACTTATGGTACTTATTCCTTTTGGCTTCTATATAGAACAAATACTACAAATGCCACCAATGCGACAAATAGAATAAATGGAATAAATGGCATATATGCCATATATGAAAGAAGTATATCCTAAAAAGGAAAGTACATACTAACTAGATAAGTATACAGCAAATAGAAGAGATAATAAAATAAAAAAAAATAATATCGATGAAAAAGAGAATAAAAAAACTCTCTAGTCGGAAGGCTCCTCAATACCCGTTACACCGGACCTGGATCTTTTGCATAGCACTTCCAAGCCCTATTTATTAGACTGTTTTATTTGACTAATTTTTATATTGCTTCGGCCATTTTGAGCTATGAAATATAATAAATTTTTTAAAACTTTCTGTTAAACAATGGGTTTACACACTAGTTAATATTAGTAAAATTATACAATATACTTACATTTCCTCATGAAAAAACTATATAGGACGAATTAAAATATAGGAAATATTATAGCCATTATAAAAATTCTTATTGTTTGCGTCTTTTTCACGGGTGAACTAAATATGCAAAATTCTAGAGTTTTATTATTTAATAGTCAATATTTTTGAATATACACAATATCAAAATAAGGCCATACAAATTTAATTATTTTAATGTTTCATAATATGAAATTTTAAATAGACCGGCTGGCCAGCTTATTTTTTAAAATTATATATATATAATTTTATAAAATTTATATAAAAAATTTTATAAAAGTTATATTACCGAATTTTGATTCAGCCGGGTTATAAAAACCAATTAATTAATCTTGCATGGCCTAAATAGAATAAATTTTATACAGTGGATTTTACCTAAAGCTAGCATATTTTAAATATAAGCGCCAATTTTTTTAATTGAGGTGCAACATCCAATAAAAATGTCGAAACTTAATATCGTCTTAAATTTTATTAATACGTTAAAGTTCTAGAGTTGCATTATTTAACGATTAACGATTAATACTCTTAAATACACCCAATTTCAAATTAAACAGAAACAAATTTTATACTCACCCTGATATGTTAATGATTAGATTTGCATTATTTAACGGTTAATACTACTCTTGAATATACCCAATATCAAAATAAACAGAATAAATTTTATACTCGCCCTGATATGTTGATGATTATATTTGCATTATTTAACGGTTAATTCTCTTGAATACACCCAATTTCAAATTAAACAGAAACAAAATTTTATACTCACCCTGATATGTTAATGATTAGATTTGCATTATTTAACGGTTAATACTCTTGAATACACCCCAATATCAAAATAAACGGGATGAAATTTTATACTCACGCTGATATATTAATGATTAGATTTACATTATTTAACGGTTAATACTACTCTTGAATATACCCAATATCAAAATAAACGGAATGAAATTTTATACTCACTCTGATATGTTAATGATTAGAATTTCATTTTATAACGGTTAATACTCTTGAATATACCGAATACCAAAATAAACGGAATGAAATTTTATACTCACCCTGACTGATATTTTAATGATTAGAATTTCATTATTTAACGGTTAATACTCTTGAATACGCCAATATCAAAATAAATGAAAAGAAATTTATACTCACACTGATTGATATATTAATGATTAGATTTTCATTATTTAACAGTTAGTACTCTTGAATACCCCAATATCAAAAATAAACAGAAAGAATTTTATGCTCACTCTATCAATTAAAATATGAATAAATAATTATTTAATAGTTCTTTTGAACACTATTGATAAAAGAAACAGAAAATAATGCAATGTTTACCATACGAATTAACAGAGACGTCCAATCCCACCAATAAATTATCACCTGAGTGTCTTTTCAATTCTAGAGATCGAATGTCCAAGGTCAGAGGTAGGTCATTACAACTTTGTGATTAAAAAAAAGATATAATTTGATAACTATCTTAATTAAATTATCTTCAAGGCAATTAAAGAGATTTATAAAGGTTCTCTTAATGCATTGAATTTTTTTATCATGAGATAACGGATAATTGTATCGTAAGTGGGAGGTGTCCTATCATCCCTGTCAATTTATGAACAATTAAAGCTATGGTTTGGTGGCAATCTTTGTTAACAAATTTTAGAAAGAACAGAAATCAATTTTACACTTACGGGACTGACTGTAAATAATTCTTTTACGGTCAATTTTTTTTTAATTTTTTTTTTTTATTAAAAAAAAGAATAACTTACATCAGCCAAAGGAATTCTAACATTTGTTGTACTATATATATAGTTATTGGGTACGTATAAGTTTAGAAAAGGCGTTCATAATTTTGCTGCACATTGAATGAAAAAAGTAATCGAAATAAAAGAATCGAACACTGAAAATAGCGTTTGTGGTTAACATGTACCCATCTGGCTGCAAATGATAGAAAATCAATACCTAGCGGTACTAATTAACGTGCAGGTGGGCGTTACTTCGCGCTTATATGGCATATACTACATTTAACTGCGCCATTCCTATAAAAATAAAAAGTTTTTTATGCACGTACTGTACGTACATATGTAAGTACATCAAAAAAGAATTATGGTGTAATTTTGCACCATTCTTTGTAAAAAAATTTTTTTCGTTAAATGGTAGTAATCATACGAAATCTATACAATTACTATATAACTTAACCATAAATAAAAAGTAGCACTAATAAAATTTTTTTAGCAAGAAAAAAAAACCTAATGTTCTTATTTTACAGAAAACAATATGCAGTTATATACAAGTCCAATTATATTTCGTAAAAAAATTGGCAAAATTACTGTCCCTTAATGAAAACTTACAGTATTCATTATTTTAGTAAATGATCTTATTTCAATTTAATCTGCAAACTTGTTAAGATGTCAAGTAGGTACGTACAGTATCTTCAACGACCATTTAATTTTGATGCTTGACATATCAGATATACTCTCAAAGTGCATGCCCTTGTGACCACTTTTTAACAACGTGCATTTAGCGGACAATAAAAAAAATGTACTTATAGAAATCAAGTAATATTTGGGCCAGAATTTGAGTGTGCATTTAGAGAGGGTGTGCACTTGTACAGGGTAGAACTATAAATCTTTTTCACAAGTATTATTACAAAAACCTTTGGTGTGATATGCAAATCTTACAAATATTTTCTATAAAATTATTAACCATCAGATCATAAAATCAAATGTAACGTGAAATCGAAGAAAATAGAGGCATTTTTAAAAAACACAAATAACGCATAAATTTGCTTATGAAATTCCTTTCGTGTTTTAACAAAAAAAATTCCTTGCGAAATTTTGGGGTAGAGACAGTCTTTGCTAATTCTCTACCTTACCTTTACTTTAATGCTAACCCTTATCCAAAATTATTATATTATCAGTTTGTTTTGATATCACGTTATATCTGATCTTATCGTTATAGAATGTGTTATAAAATTCTGTTTAGAATACCACAATAAAAGTTGCATATTACACCATAAATTTTATATATGAAAATTTTTTAGAAAACTGTTGGAAAAGGTAATATCTAAAAAAGGTTTTCTGCCATAATAAATTTATAATGCGCTTTTCTACCTGTGATAGAAGAATTTTACAGGAGGGTCGCCAAAATTCTGGATCAGATGCGTCAGCTCTAGGTCAGCATTTAGCCTTAGTTGTTAGTAGGTTCTAAAGCAAAATTATCAGCTAGGCATTTTTTACTTAATGAATAGATATGATTTCATTAGTAAAATTTTTTATGATCTTGGGACAAAACTGATCAACTCTGATCCAGTCAATTATGATACTGATAGGGCCCCAAAATATAGATAGGTCAGATATTAGTTTGCTTATTTTTGGCTTTTTTATGCAAATCTTTTCGATTTATAGGGGTAGGCTAAAGCCAGGTACATCACGAAATTACCCAATATATAACCCGGATCAGTTCGAACAAAACAAAGCAAGATGGCAAAAACAAAAACACAAAATATATAAAAAATGGCTATCCAAACCGTCTTGTTTGACTAAGTAAAAGTGTCGAAAATGCAATTTTACTATATAAAAACTACTTCCTAACATAACCCTAACACAACCCTAACCCTAATCCTAACCCTAATTAAAAATCAGAAAAATCAGGTAATCTTATAATGTACCTGGCTTTAGCCATCCTCTATTTATAGTGTTTTTTTACTTATTGCTGAAGGTTTTTTGCAGATCTTTCTATTTTTAGTAATTTTATAATAAACCTGACCTATCTATCATCAGCAAAAATATATATGCATAAACTTGTACAAATTTTTACGGTATGTAAGAAAATCATAAACTTACATAATATTTAGTGTAAAATTGCATAAGTCTTATAATGTGTAAAAAAATTGTAAATTTCCATAAAAATTTTTTTAAGTTTATGATTTTTTTATGGTGTATAAGAAAATTGTAAATTTATATAAAATTTTTATGTAAATTTACAATTTTTTTACTGTATAATATATAAGAAAATCGTAAACTTACAAAAAATTTTTATATAAATTTACGATTTCTTATAGTGTGTAAGAAAATAAAAAAAAACATTTATACTAATTTTCGAATTATTTTGAAATATTTTAGGACCATATGAGCCGATTTTTGGAATTTATAAGTAGTGCTTATTTTTTTACAACTTTGAGGCTAAATAACTTCTGATCTACTGGTCCGTTGTAGATGATTTTACTACCAAAATGTTCGTCTCTTTGAGACGATTCCAACGAGCCCAGAATCATTAAAATCCAATTACAGGATCGTGAGATAATGCGCTGTCAAATAGTGACGCACCTAGAGGGTAGGGTTCATTGGTTAGACATAGGTCTAACCAATGAACCCCACCCTCAGGTGCGTCACTATTTGACAGCGCATTATCTCACGATCCTGTAATTGGATTTTAATGATTTTGGGCTCGTTGGAATCGTCTCAAAGAGACGAACATTTTGGTAGTAAAATCATCTACAACGGACCAGTAGATCAGAAGTTATTTAGCCTCAAAGTTGTAAAAAAATAAGCACTACTTATAAATTCCAAAAATCGGCCCATATGCTAGGAAACCAAGCTGGATCAGATTAGATCTGTAACCTGAATTAACGTTTAAACTAATATTTTCGAAATATTTTAATTGATAATCCACCTGTCAAGTAAAGAATGGCGAAATGTTGCGTTCTTCCATCTAAAATTTTTTTCATACTAAGTTAACGATACATGTCCACTAATTGAAAGTTGTAGAGCTCGTAGAGACGCATATAACGGTGGTTAGATCATCCAAATCGGCCAAGTGGATGGAGAGATATCGTCGAAAAACGATTGGCCGACTATATAAAATCCCGTGACGGAAATTACATATGAAAATCACATGATCCGAAATGCGGCGTGCGCCCATCTAAAACTTTTTTTCTTACTATGCTAACGAAACATGTCGATTAATTGAAAGTTGTAGAGCTCGTCAAGATGCATCTAATGTGGTTAGATCATCCAAA
>QKWP01000579.1:94928-116430 GCA_003550325.1 Gigaspora rosea
AAATAAATAAAAAATAAAAAAAAAATAAAAAATAAAAAAAAATAAAAAATAAAAAAAAATAATAAATAAAAAAATAATAAATAAAAAAAAATAAAAAAAATAAAAAAAATAATAAATAAAAAAAATAAAACAAATAAAAAATAAATAATAAATAAATACATTAATAATAAAAATGATAAAAATAATTAAAAAAATAAAAGAAATTTAATAAAATTAAAAAAAACTAATAGAATTATTTAAGTTTTTAGTTTTAATTTTACAATATAAATTATAAATTTTAACGCTCCAGACTCACACTGGTTCCTGGTTCCTAGTAGTATTTATCTTATATAAGAGTCTAGTTCTAATTTTTACTATTTAATATATCAATTAAGCTAAATCTATATAAGAAAAAAAAAAGCAAACAATAAAAAAAATCTTCATAGTACTTAATTTACAAATTCTAGTTTTAAGCCCTATTATCTATGACTCTAGTGAAGCTAAACCTGCAAAAAATAAGTTTATATTAGTCAAGAAAAAAAAATTAATAAAAGAAAAAACTATTTATTTTATTCTGTTCTAAACTTTACTAACTGGCTAACAAAAAAAACCCCAAAAAACAGTATAGTATCAAGTTTGCTAGTACAAAAAAAAAATATTAAAAAAAAACCAATATAAAAAAAAATATATGTTTGCATACCTTATATATGGTTAATAGATTACCAAAGCATGCACAACTATGCAAATGCACAAAAACATATTTTTAATAAAAAATATACTATTCAAATTTAATAAAATTTTTTTTTATTTTTGGGCGTGGTAACACTGTGGTAACTTAGATAAGTTGGTAAATTGTTACCTCCAAGTGGCAGGACTAGAGTTCAAATTCTCTAGTAATATTTTGAAAAAATAGATCTGTGTTCTAGTAACTGTTTTTTATCAATTGGTTGGGTATATTACCTGTAGCCTTGGTATACCATCTTGAATAAAAGCTTTCAGGCATAGTTGTGTATCATTATACAGACAAATCCAAGAAACTAAAAATAGAAATCCATTTGGCAAGTCCCGAGTAAGGAGGTAGCAAAGATCTTTAATAGTGCATCAAAACTGAAGTATCAAAAACCAGAGCTGGAGAACTAAACAACTATGATCTCAGGAACAAGATCCACCAATCTGGCTACTGGAATCATACCAGAGAAAAAGAATCTATGCTATAGAAATAGATACTAGGAGAAAAAAAAACTATATAGCACCTAATGCCTGGTAGATCGACTCTTCCGGCTAACTGGATTAGAAGTTTGGGATATATCAGGAAGGACAAATAAAAAGATGATAGTGGGTACCAGAGTTGAAGCAAACCTTACAAGAGCAGAAGTAAGTAACAGTAGTAGTTGCAGGGTATTCTTCTGACTGCAAGTGTTGGTTTTAGTAAATGTATAAGTTACCAAAGTATAGGTAATATCTGTGTGAGACAGAAAATGCTCTATCAAGTGTTCTGTAATAATAAATTAGTCCTAAAGAGGTATTCGTCAACAGCACCCAGAACTGATCTTGACTGACTTATATAACAGAGGATCTGTACTAGTGATACAAGTAGGACTAGCAGGAGGAACATATGACCAGAGGGTTTAAATAGGCAATCTCCTAGTTGGGTTACAGGTATGGCAGCTAGTATAGATCTTCAGGCAGACTACTTAAATTAGACAACCAAAAGTTGTACGTGTGGCTAGTTGTATCCTTATCTATGTAACAAATATCAGATTGCCCAAAAAGGCTCCCTTGATCCACAAACTTGAATAAAAGACTTATTACTCAATTTGGAAACTTTGATATAAAAAAAAAATTTTTTATTTTAATTTTATAAATTTATAAATTTAAATAAAAAAAGTTTTATTAAGTTTGGTTAGTTAATTATTAAGATTTTTAAGTTTAAAATTTTAAAAAAAGGGGTGCTTATTTATAATAGGATATGGTATATAGATATATGTAATATACTTTTGTATATATCCAAGCCAATATGTAGCCTTTAAAATTGTTATAAAACCAATTTTATGTTCTATACAAATACTAGTCAAGTTTTTTTTATTAAAGAAATTTTATATTGTTTATATTTAGTAAACATAGTTTTTCAAAAATGACAGAAATTTTTTAATATATCCATATTCTTGAAAGTGGTTTGAAAGTATTTAAGAACTTGATTTATAGAAGATTTGCTAATATCTAAGTATTTGGCAATTTTTTAAACTAACAATCTTTTAATTTTTTTTAGAAATTATGTTTCTAAAGTATCTTATTTAATCAGAGATGTCTAAAGCTATATTGATATTGGTTATCTGATTATCACTATTGTACTAAAAATTACAATGATTATACTAAAATCGATAGCCAACTTGGCAAAATAACTATTAAGTTAATTTTTATCAAATGACTTAATAACATAATATAAAATATTTTGCAATATGAAGGTGGTAGAAAATTAACAGCAAAAAAAAAAACATAGTTATAAAAAATTTCAAAAGCCAATGTAGAAATTTGATTAATAAAATTGGTATGTTAAATAGGTAGGTTATTGGTTATATTAAACAAAGAATCACATTGGTGTGGCCTAACAGCAAAAAAAATATTACCAGGAAAAAAGCAGATTACATTACTCAGTATGTGGTTATTACCCATATAGTTGCAAAATAACACTTATGGTCATTATTTCAAAAATCAAAAACCTCTAAAATAGCATATGTGATCTCAAATTAGCACCCATAAGCATTTTGAATTAATGCACATCTCAATGTTCCCTATATAAAAAGTAAAGAAACCAAAATGTACTCTGAAACTACTTCTGAGCATAATAAAAATTGTTTCTTACATTGAAGCTTAGTGTCTAACTAATTCTAGCACATTTTTAATTTTATTATAATTAAGAGGTACGATTCAAATTTTAACACTTATTTCGAAATAACGTACAGTAGCCAACAAAAGTAACACCTGATTTTCGCTCAAAATGGAAAATTATTATTAATATAATTTTGGCCGCATATACATCAAAAAAATTTTTATTAATAATTTAATACATTACTGAATGCACATGTGCATTCAACATTATTCAATTCTTTGTGTTGGGCCCAGAACCACTCGAAGAACGAATGTATTAAAGATTTTGTATCCTTTTTTAAAAATGGGTTTAAGATCGTTTACACCTTTTTAAAGGCTTTTAAACTTTTGGATATTATTTTTTAATGCTTTCGAATTGTTTTTAATAAGTTTAGGTTAGGGTCTTCCTTTATTTACATAATAATTCAATTTCTTCTGATTTTAATACATTTTGTAGCTTTTTTAATATTACAAAAACAATAATTATCACATAAAAACATTATATTTACTTCAACTAATAAAAAATAAAACACAAAACAGAAAAATATAGTTTTGAAGAACCTTAATATAAAAATTTTTATTATTTTTTTATTAAAATTCGAATTAAATATTAACGAACTTATAATTTTACTCACGAACTACTCTCAAGCTATTACCAAGCCCTATCTACCTCTAAACTCAATACCAACTATCTATTTTCTTTTTTTTCATTGTGTAATATTATACTCTAACGGTTTTACTAAAGCACACCACTGGCGTTCAACGCCAGTGTCGAAAATTAGATCGGAACATCATCGGAAAGCAGGTCAGAAAATCATGTGTCATAATTTGGTGTAATATAACACGATTAGAAAATTCAAAACAAACGTTTCTTTTGTTAAAAAAAGCTTATTTCTCCATAAGAAACTACTTTTTTTAACTAAAAAAAGTTTTTCTTAAGCGATTTTACTATATAACAACCTAAACCCAAACCCTAACTGAGCACTCACCCTAACTCTAATCTAACATAAACGAACTTGAAAGAATTTTGGTACTGATCACATGGGGGTGAATTTTTGATGGTGATACTCTAATTTCTGATACTAGAATTGAATGCCAGTGGTGTGATTTAGTAAAACTGATACTCTAATATTCCAGGTTTACTTGCTCACTTCTCTTTTTGTTTCATTAAAAAAAGCTACATCTTCACTCGTATAAATTTCTATCTTTTTTTTTTAATATTAAATTTAATATATAGTTATATTATAATTTCTAAAATATAAGCTTTTTATTGCCACAAAAACCTTAAAGCACAAAACAATAAAGACCTAAACTAGAGTTGCCTGCTGTAATTGTTTTTAACAAGTTGTAATATTACAACCTATATGTCGTAATATTGCAACCTATATGTCGTAAAGGTTGTAATTAATTACGGCAGACAACTCTAACCTAAACTATAAACAACAAACCGTATAAGCCCCAGATTATAGTTGGAGTCATGCAATGGCATATGTTATTCCTTTATTGCTTTTTTCATAATATGCTTTTTTTCTTGCTTCTTGAGGACCGAGAAATGTCTAAACATTGGTAAAAATTTATTTTTTTAGTTCTTTTGTAACGTTTAAGAAGCTATTAACTTAATGTGTAGGGGTGCCGCATTGCTTGTATAGTTTACTAAGTGGTTATGTTTGGTATAAAATAAGGGTATTTTCTTACTTTTTGCAGGCTATTAGGTGTGCAACACCTTACACTGGATGTACAGTTTTTTTTTTTATCCTGGTGCTTATTCGAAGTCAAAGAAAAAAAGTAAAAAAAAATTTGCCTTGGGGAACATCAGAAAAGGGGTAAGCACAGCCATGTTTTTACTCATGTGCTTTGATCTGCAGATCGAGCGTTACTTTTGTTGGCTACTGTACATGGGCATACTCAAAATGATGTGCTGATCAATTAATTAATTCGCAGGTAGCATTATTTCATGGCTATATAGTAAACTTTTGCAAACACAGAAAAAAACATAATAATAATAATAATAATATAATATGGAGTAGTGACTGGACTTGTCAACTTGTGACTCAAATAATTCAAAATTACATGAAATTTTAGTTTACGATTATTCACAAGTTGTGGCTGAAGCTGGAAATTTAATTATTGTTGCAGCTGATGCTGAAATTTCAACCTATTTTGATACAAATTTTTTAAAAATTTTTTGGGGTAATTTTGTCCATTTTTTTTAGAGTTGGTTAGGGCTTAGGGTTATAATTGATTATTAAAGAGTATATGTAGATTTTAGCACATATATTTTCAAATTACGATCCCAAATTTCAGCATCAGCTATGACAATATAAAATATTCTAAAATTTTTGGGGTGCATTTTCTTAGTTTTTTTTAATGGCTAAGTTAGAGTTTAGGGTTAGTTTTTGTCCGAAGCAGTGCAGAAAACTTATTGTTCAGACCTCTGTCACAGATGCCCCTGTATTGAAGTACAGATTAGAATAAAAATTTTACTATCCAGACCTGTAATATGATACGAGTATGTTCCGAAAGTATGTCTGAGCATAATGAAATAATCATAAAAATTATAACGATATAAATAATGATACAGTTTTATATTTCTGATTTTTTTTTCACCGATTGAAAAACTTAGGCCACTTTTAAATATATATAATTACCAAAATTTATAATGATTCAAGTAAGCCAAAAAAAAAAAAATGCTAATAATATAATTTACATTTTGCAACGAAAAAATAATGGTCATTATTATTTTCATAGAGAAACTTTTTCTTATTTATTAATATTTAACATTACTTATATTATCATAAAAAAAATAGTCGACTTTTCTATAATGAGCTGATGGCTTGAAAAAATTATTATAGAAAATTACTCTGTTTTATTAAAAGCCCATGACGATTTTTTTATAAAGAATTATATTTTATACTGTATAATATAAAAATTAAAGCTCCTTAAATATATCCTGAGTTCATTATAGAGAAGCTTGTTATACAGAGTCGACTGTATATAGAAAATTATTTTGAAAAATTATTAAATTTGTTAAATAGGTTTCAAAAATTTTTCCATTAAATAAAATATATAAATTTGTTAGAGCAGTGAATCGGGTAGTAATAGGAAGAGTGTGAACCAGAGGGTTTAGATAGGCAATTCCTATAGTTGGGTTGTAGGTATGGTAGCTAGTGTAGAACCTTCGGGCGGGCTACTTAAATTAGGCACCAAAAGTACGTGTGGCTAGTTGTATCCTCATTCATGTAATAAATATTACGTCCCTATAACTCATAATAAAATCCTGGC
Organism: Gigaspora rosea; assembly: GCA_003550325.1. NCBI lineage: Eukaryota > Fungi > Glomeromycota > Glomeromycetes > Diversisporales > Gigasporaceae > Gigaspora > Gigaspora rosea. Next base: position 101,058 of record QKWP01000579.1, read on the forward strand.
CATAGTACCCGGCCTTTAAACTTGAAAAAATATATATATATATATATATAAATCTGTTAAGTAATTTTTTTTTGTTAAATGAACACAAATAAAAGAATACCGATTTTATAATATTTTTGTATTTAGAATTAAATTTAGATATTAATGCTCCGGATCTCAACAGTTTCTGTTTCCTAGTGATATTAAAAGAGTATAAGTGGATTGTGGTAGGATTTATAATTTAAATCGAGGTCCTTAATTTCCAGCTTCAGCCGCGGCAATTATTAATGTATGATAAAGTTTACTTTGCATTAATAAATTTTGTAATGCTTACATAAATAATGTAGTTTAATGTAATTATATTTAATTCTTTAAAATTTAAATAAATTATGTACGTAACTTATTGCAATTGCAAAATAATGAAATTTAAGAGATTTTTAAAATTTCATCTATACAAAGTTTTATAAATTGCGAGTTACAAAAGCAATTAACTTCATATAGAACCATCATTATACGAGGTACCTCATCATTCAATATACCCTCCTTTCGAACATAGTCCCAGACGAAACTTTGAGTAGATCTACGCATGGTTGTTGTGTTTTGCCTACTCTCTTCATTATAGTATCCCTCCGGTTCATAAGTACTTATGTTTTGCATCATTTATCAAAATCAATTAATTGCTGTGACTCGAATACTCGAATAAAACTTGAATAAGTAATTTAATCGAATGATTTTCTGAGCTTAATTTGTGCACACTCTGAGTTTAATTCGCGAGTCACGAGTTGAGTCACTAATATGGAGCCTCAACCCTATTGCCTCTGTGCTTGTTTACGATTGGTCGAGAGCAGTGTTTAAAGTTACCTTGCACAGGATGCACATGTGCAAATAGTTTTTTTTTTATGCAAGAGAAATTTAAATAAGGAACTTGCACAAAAAATAACATGCAAGAGAAGTTTTAAAATTTTATTGCACAATAACTTAGTCTACATATGAGACAGGATAAAAATAGTCCGAAAAACTCCAAAAGGCAAATGAATAAACATAAAATACGAGCAAGGCTGAGCTTAAATTTTGACTGAAATATCCAATAATTAACAAAAAATATTAAGATATATTAGAAATATTGTAGTAATTTTGTAACATTGGTATCATTCAGAGATAATAAATATGTGCATATAAAAATAAAATTTATATGACACGTGTTTGCAACTAGTAATTGATTTGTGCAATCAAAACCTATGGCACAGCTGCATTTGTATATGTAGGTTTCGATCTGAATTTTAAACATTAATAATGTGCCAATGAAAAGATTTGCTAGTAAAGCTTGCAGTATAGTGGCTTCGTGATGATCACCCTTCAATTATTATCGATGGGATGTTCTAGTGGCTGTAACACAAACGCGAAAGAAGAACCTTTGCAGAGGGTAGGGATAAAAAAATTGAGAAAATCCTTTCCCTTAAAGAGAATCCGGTAAATCTCGTCTTTATAGAGCTATAAAAAGAGCTGTTAATTCTGTTTGTAAAATAATAACCAACGTGTTTTTAATAAAATTCTAATTACTAATTTCGTTAAATCACTGTCGTCACGCGAATTTCCTTATTGTACAATTTTTTCTATATCAACCAAAACCCTACAATTAATCCGTAACACTCGAAAATTTTAATATAATAGCGTCAATAATTAAGGTCTATAACAGAAAATATAGAACTGCTTGTGCACTAACTTTGTTTACTCTAGTAGTTATAAAGTAAACTAGGCCAAAAAAATGGGTTGAGGTAAATTTTTGTCGCCCGGAATTATAAACACACTGGTCATTTTTCGCTAAAGCTTTTCTTTGACATAATAAACTATGTTATTCCCTTATTTTATCTTAGATAATGATAAGCACGTTTTATCGGTTAAAAATTTTCAACTAATTACAATTTAATTCTTGACATATTCGACCCATAAAGATGTTTAAGAACGCTCATATATTTGTAGTAATACTTTCAACTTTCAATAGCATTTTCAATTTCCAGTGAACTTTCATTTTTGATTTGCACTTTTAGTATGATGAGTTTACCGAAACATTTGGCATAATAAATATCTAGCATCAGTTTTGCACTTTCGGTATGAAAGATTTGCCTAAAATATTTCAGTATGTTAAAGATTTTTTGGCAGGAATCCTTATTATGATATAAAGGTAAATTCTTGTTACATTTTTTAAATGAATATATCGACATGATTGAAATAGTTATTTATAATCAACTAAATTTTATTTTAGTTTATATACGACAAATAAATCTGATTGATAAACTTCTAAAAAAATATTATATTGTTATTCTATTTTTTATGCTACTTTGCGAATTTATGTTAATAATCGTAAGTACGTATAGTACATAATTAATCATTATCTTAGTATTGGTGTGAAGTAATTATCAGTAAACTAATAGTCGATAGAGTGTCCAGAATTATGCGATTTCAGGGTTTTTCATTATTTGAACAATTAAAAATAAATCCCTGAAATCGCATAAGTCTCTAGTCATCGGCGAACAAAAACATTTCGATAGACATGTAACCTAAATTTGATAGTGGACGTTTATTTTCAAATCTTAGTGAATAATACTATGTCTAATAAAATTTTTTTATTAAGTAAATAAAGTTTTTATTCTAAAATATGGTAACGAAGGTCTAAAAATTACCATATTGCTTATGTCTAAAAATTCTCTTGTAAAATATGACAGTGTAAATAAAAAGAAAAAAATAACAAATTCTAAAACATTCATTTGTAGAGAATCAAAATACATAACAGTTTCAAGATATTTTTTTTCAACAACCGCTACCACAATCACCACCAGGAGGAGGACAACCATCGCTACCACAATCACCACCAGGAGGAGGACAACCACCGCTACCACAACCACCAGGAGGAGGAGGAGGAGGAGGACAACCACCGCTACCACAACCACCAGGAGGAGGAGGAGGAGGAACACAGCCACCGCTACCACAACCACTAGGAGGAGGAGGAGCACAGCCACCGTCACCACAATCACCACCAGAACCACCAGGATAACCACCAGAACCACCAGGATAACCGCCAGAACCGCCGGGACCACCGGGACCACCAGGATAACCACCAGAACCACCAGGATAACCACCAGGACCACCAGGACCACCGGGACCGCCGGGACCAACAGAACCACAGCTACCATCACCAGAGTCACAACCATCACCACCAGAAACATGAAGCTCACTATGACTGCTGGAAGTAGTGCTAGAGCTATGCGATTCAGTATAATCATAGTGTGTAGGTCTAAGAGATATTTGTTGCATGGCGATTCTTGGAGTTTTAAACCTTAAATATTGAATAGGCGCTTGATAATCTAAACCATCACAGTCATCTAAATTAATCAACACTTTATTTCTATGAAGTCTAATGGCTGGTTGAGGAACCGTATATCCGCCGATGTAGAAAGTACAATCCCTCAATACATCGTAATCACATGGGATCACCACAATATTATTGGTATAAAAAGAACCGTCGTCGCAGAATTTACGTTTCAAAGGTTGATTAGAAAGAGGGTTTGCCTGTCCCGGAAATACGAACCCAGTAGAAATAATGCTCAATGTAGCCAAGATGGTGAAAACAAATGGTTTAGCGAGCATGATGAAAGAAAATGGAATGAGCAGGGAAAAGAACGTGTTTATGATTTTATGGTAGATAAGAAATGAATTTCTTTTATTTATTGATTTATTTTTTGTTTGTCAAATTTGACTTTGAAACGAATGATGATGTTGGATAGAATTGAGGTTCTTTTATAAATTTCTTGGACATATTGAAAAATTTTAATTTTTTTAAGAATCCTTGGCATTTGCTTTGTTCTCAAAATAGTTTTTGATAATTTAAAAGTTTGTAAAACGTGTATCGTGTAATTTAATCAGGAGTTAATTTTGTCTTTGTTGTAAAGACTCTATTATTTCTAGTTCATTCAATATGGCTTTTTATTTAACGTGATCTTAAAGCAAGTGTGGGGTGAATTCCCAAATTTAGACTTCACATACAATTGTTAATAATTAAATTAACCAAAATGCGTAGAAAGTATCGATTAAATTATAATCTGCAGATTAAACAATTATATATGTAGATAAATAATAACGATAATCTTTGATAAAGATGTATAAAAATTACTGGTTGTATTATTTTCAACAAAGCTCTACGCATTTGAGTAATTAATTTACAATAAGTTGTTAATTTATCTGTTATTAAATCTTCTCATTAATATTTACAATGCCCATCACTAACTTACGTCTATTTAAAAATATCGTTCTTGATTCAATTTTTTTTAATTGTTTTATTTCATCGAGCAGGATGAACAGGTATTTCAGCCCTGTTTACAGTGATTACATGTATAATAGTAGGATAGCAGCAAAGATAATACGAATTTCCAGTATTACATACGTAAGTTACGTGCGTAAGTATGCACGTACCAGAAATGCCAATTAATAAATTAATTGTTTGAAGGATGTTGAAGTAATGTTGTTCTGATGTTAAGGGTAGGGTGAACGTAGATCATTTTTAATAGTGATCACGTTGTAATCATATGAAATCAGGTGATCGACCAATCAGGATTGTAAACAACATAGATTCAACCAATCAGAATTAATAATTTTTTGTGCGACCTAAGGAAATTTGGGGTCACCTAAGTTTTTTTACCAATATACGAAGGTAGGTTTTTTCAAATGATATAGGGTTTAAAATTTTACTATAACAAATAAGAAGCTTCAAATTATATGCCACGAAATTTTGGGGAACATTGGCAATAATTCTAAAAAGTTTTATTAGAAGCATGTGTTTGATTTCTATATAAAATTTTTCTGTATCACGTAAATCATATGAAAATTGATCTACGTTCACCCTACCCTTAAAATGGATGTTAATTAGTGAAAGTTATGCAATTACTCGTGACTTCAATTTTGAAGCATCAAGAAAGAATATTTGAAACAATGTAAAATTTAACGCAGAAAGGGACAATTGTATGCGTAATTCTAAATTTGGAGTCTTACTTCTGCTTTTCTATATATGAGAAATTGTTCATTGTTATAGGATGTCATGATGATTATATCTCAAACCGAGGAGTTGCCCGCTAATAGTAATGAATATGGCTGATACTTGATACTTTCCTAAATTAATGTAATTATTGCTTTTGTTATATCGCAAAAAAAGAAAAATGTATCCATCACATCTTTAATATTCTCCGTAAATTCTGAGTTCTGCGTTCGTTATCTTTGTTCAAGTTTATCAACCAATAAATCAAACTCTATCCACAATAATTTCTATATAGTACCTTCAATATTTTTGCATGAAATATATTCATAATTCTGAAATGCATAAATCTATTCGCGTTAAAAATATTTTTGTATCGTATTGATTTAAAGTGATCTAAACTAAGATTTATGCTGAGAAAACAATATGCACTACACATTAATTTTTACATTCAAATCTGTAGCTTTTAAGTGAATACGCAAAAAGTATTATTCGAAGTCACTCTTAATTTAAATCTTAAACAGCAACGACGACAATTATTATCAAATCAAAAATATCCATTTGTATAATGCACATGTTAAAACGTGCATAGCTTATTTTTTGCTCGATTTCTTGTGCTCACGAAATAATTTCTAAAATGATTCAAATATTCAAAGTTCTAACTTAAACGTCGACTAAGCTGACTAAATCAATAAAATTTTATTATTGTTTTGGTTCCTTTCAATTCTAATTCATTAATAAATTTACAATTTATCATTTGTCTTTGCATATTTTTGATCATAAATACAGTAATGTTTTTATCATCATCTTTTTCAATTCAAATTCCATTTAACTAACTTTAAAGTTCCTTCGAGATCACCATAACCGAATGCGTCGGTTACAATACACAAAATATTCCAAAATTTTGATAATAAATGAACGCTTTATGTTCATTTTCAATTCCAATTCCATCTTATCTCAGTAGATTTTTCATCTCCAATTCCATTTTGATAACAATTACCAACTTGAAATGTCCCTTCAAAATTACTTGTAATGTTCTTTTAGGATTACCTATCTCTGCTAATGAGTGAATACCTTATGTCAATTTTAATAACAATGTCCAACCATATACTGTATGATCCATAAACATTATCCACATCAGCAGATTTTTGATAAGTGAATGCTTTTTGTTCGTCTTTTTCAACTTTTTCAACTTTAATTCCACTTTAATAACAATAACAAACATCATTTATATCATCAATATCTTTTATATCAGCAGATACTTGGTAAAGTAAAAACAAGATTACTTACATCATTTACATCACTTAGCAAGTTTTCATAAATTAAAAAAAATTATCGTATTTTTCAAACTAAAATATCAGTTTTATTAAGTACATCCTAAATATTTTGTAATAAACTTTAAATTTATGCCTATTAATTCTTAACAATATATATTTGTAATCATAATTTTCCGGGGTTTTGAACATTATATTGAAAACTTTTACATTAAATAGAATCTTCGTAGATACCAAATCAGTACTGTATACGTTGTAACCAGGGTTGGCACGGACCGGTCAATGGTCAAGCTTGACCAGACCAGTTTGACCAATTTGACCAGTTGGTCAAAGGGTTTAGTATTGGTCAAATTGGTAAAAGGATATTTAAATATATAGTATATATATGCATATACATTTATACAGTATATATTTTTGTATATTAGATTTATTTATTTAATAGACCAGACCATTTGACCAATTTGACCAATTTGACCGGATCAGTTTGACCAATAAATTTTTGGTCGACCAGTGATTGGACCAACCCTGGTTGTAAAGGAATGAATTTAAAAAAAAATATAAATAAATAAATTACATTCTTGTTAATTAATAGTTTATATTTGGTTAAAAAATGACCACTTTCAAAAATATCAATTTTTCATCTCGAAAGTTCACACTTAAATTTCTCGATAGTCGATCACGTTTGCAAGACTTTATCATAGGTTATGATTTTTATATTAAAGTTTTAAACTTCCATAAAACATTACATTAAATCGTTATTGAGCCAGAAAATATTTAATTTACGAAATCCTGAGTCCCGTTATTTAATTGGATGTAAGTTGTGTTCTGAAAGTTATATATAATGCAATTGAAATTTTTTCAAGACCGAACGATTTCCTGAATTGGATAATATTCTTTTTTATATGTGTGTCGATACCACGAATTGGCTATATAAAATGTAGTTGCAAGATAAATATGAACAAATTCACCGCCAAATGTAAAAAGATGAAATTGCCTTGCAGAATTAACTCTCATTTCAACTGCCATGCTTGTAATAATCTAACTGAAAATTGAATATCGCCAAATAGGAAACTCTTTATCAGTTTGAGTGAATTTAAAATTTCGTTTCCTCGGCGTCACTTGACGTCCCCAGGTAATTAATAAAAAAAAAATTTTGTTTCAACTTAAGCGCATTTAACAAGATTCTATTTCGAGCATACGTACAACATATATATATATGAACATGAATACTATCGATTTTTTTTTTTTTATTGTTACATTTTATGTAAGTCGTGGTTAATCAATCAAGAACCACTCTTATAGTTTTCTGGTTGGCTGCGTTGGAATTAATATACAATTAAAAGATTATACGACAACGAAAGCAATAAAGAGATAAAGGAGATAACGCAGTTTAGATAATATTAATCTTATAATACAATGGTATTCATCATTCACATGTGACTTTTTTTCTTTCTTATATTGCAAGCAACGGACGACAAAATGAAATTGAAATTTACGAATCGAAATATTAGTATGAATAACGTTTAAATATATTATAATTTCTTCCTTCACTGATATATCAAACCTATCTCTCAAATTTATTTAATCCAATTCACACCTGACAGCCCCTTCAGCAAAGGGAGATCCCAAAAGCATCATTTTCTTACTACTATCACCAGCTGCCACAGAAATTGAGTAAAAAATAGTACCATCATCCTCAAATATTTTCTCTTTTACATATTTGATCCCATAAAATTTATCTTCTTTAGTATTGTTGCTTATTTTAATTACTCCAAATGAAGGTTTTATAGATTGAAATTTGTCTGCTATGCCATTCTTGAATTCTAGGATATCGTGTATCACTATTTGGTATATAAAAATTCATATATTTCAAAAAAAGATGCAATTGCAATCTAAAAAACAATCAACTTTCTTATCCACATACCTGCAAGATAAATTTCTCCTGTAACTGGATCCACATTAACGTTATCAATAGAATGTTCAATATTAATGGTATCCAACAGTTTCAATTTATTATCAGGTTTTCTTTCATATATAAAAAATTCTCCTGTACCACTAGTTCCAACAAAAACACGTGAATAATCCCAATTTACAGTAATCCCATTTGCAAACATTAATCCATCAGCAACTATTTCTGTTGTATTTGTTTTTGAGGAGTGAAAGACAACGTTACTCCACCTACGACGTGTCCAAACTATTTTAAAATTTATATGAATTATTAGTATAATTTCATTAATCCTTTTTTAAATAATTGAGTATGATAAATACATTCAAGTTGCACCATCCAATGTGATTGAATATAATAACGATCATTTGTTATATAAAATTCATCTTTTGATACTGGAACAACACTATTAGGACTATAAATTAAATCATGTTTAAATGTTTTTAAATGATTTAATTCAAAAGTGTTTAGTTTGTGCTTGAATAATTCAATCACACTTCCGGTGCGTTTATGGTTTATAATAAAGAAATAAAGATTATCAGATTCAGTAGGACTTTCATAAATTCCAAAACCATGAAGCGAAAAGTCTTCTTCATCAGGAAAATTTTTGAGAATAAGTGGAGTTAGTTTGTCTTTCTAATAATTCGAATTATATGATTAGAAAGTTTTTTTTTTTTAAAAAAAAAAAAAAAAATTATATAACACAATAGAAGATACCTCGATGTTGTAGACGTAAAAAGTGTCCCTTAAAGGAAAATTGTTATTATATGCGTCAATTGGTGGTGGCCACTTCTGTTCGTCTCCACATGCAAGGTAAGCAAGTCCAGATGCATGATGTATTTTAATATCTTCACATAACTTTGATTTTACAAAACCTAGGTCATGTTTGATTGATCAGGTATTAGAACAAATAATCAATAACTTAAAAAACAATTATTTAACATAAGCATACCTTCGAGATATCGACATTTCCCTCCACTAGATTTTTGAGCTGGTCCACGGTAGTATCCGCTTAATACTAGCATATCTTTATATAAAGTGTATGCAATCGCTATAAATGCAACCAAAATTGTTAAAATAATTTTATTTAAATTATTCATCATTGAATTGCGGAAGAGAAGAAATTTACTACTAGATTTAGCGCATAGCATACAAACCAATTTTTATAATATCATATGACTATTTCCATGTACTACATACATCGCGAAGAAAATAGTCGATTATGCGATTTAACCTTTTTTAATTATCCAAATCAAAAATTTTTCACCGAATGCTTCCCATTCATCATTTGAAGGATTTTCTAATCTTTAATAACGTAATATCATGGCGGTCAATTTTGTGCCTGCATGTAGTCTTTAAAAATTACATCGTATTGATTAATTCGACAAAGATCAATCATTTCATTTTTGGCAGTCCGTACTTAAATGAGCACGTACTACTCTAATCGGTCAGCAAGAAATGGCGTGACAGGTTTATTCCGGATTTTGACGAATTCAAGATCTTGATTAGTGAATAATATGAAGCTCAATTTAGATCTACCAATCATCTTTTAGCACAGCATATGCGATGCGAAAAAATGGTGACACCCTATACTACATGTTACGACGCACTATATCAGTTCATACATACTATATATAGCAGGGATGGTAAACTCATTTTTTACTTAAATAAACTAAGTGTCATATCCGCGGATTTTTGGAATTTTTAATAATAAATTCCAAAAATCTGCGGATATGTTAGATAAAAATTTAGGGTTAGGACCTTAATGTTAGAGGCTATAGGGTTAGAGTGATATTTACTATATGTAAAATTTCATTTCCATCATTTTTAATTAGTGCTCCAAGATCGATTAAAACATTAGTTTTTGTTGCGCGTGTTGAGATTCTTTGTCGGGCTGATCCGGAACAGTCAAAATTTGCATTTTCCGATTGGCTATTTCCTCTCCAGGAGTTTGTATTACCCGCGCAAATAAGTGAATGCTGATAAACTTGGATGTCATTTGCCTTTTTTTCAAATAAACTAGGCTATTTCGGACTAAAATTTATAATAAAATTGGGTCATTTGAGGTCATTTGAAGGTCATTTGAAGGTCATTTACCATCCCTGATATATAGTAAAAACATATGAAATTACCGTAAACTGCTGTATAAAAGACCCGGGTCTCTTACACCCCACCAAAATTAAAACCTAATATTAGACCCCGGGTCTAGTACATGGTAGAGAGTTTGTGCCATTAAAAGGAAAAANTACTACATACATCGCGAAGAAAATAGTCGATTATGCGATTTAACCTTTTTTAATTATCCAAATCAAAAATTTTTCACCGAATGCTTCCCATTCATCATTTGAAGGATTTTCTAATCTTTAATAACGTAATATCATGGCGGTCAATTTTGTGCCTGCATGTAGTCTTTAAAAATTACATCGTATTGATTAATTCGACAAAGATCAATCATTTCATTTTTGGCAGTCCGTACTTAAATGAGCACGTACTACTCTAATCGGTCAGCAAGAAATGGCGTGACAGGTTTATTCCGGATTTTGACGAATTCAAGATCTTGATTAGTGAATAATATGAAGCTCAATTTAGATCTACCAATCATCTTTTAGCACAGCATATGCGATGCGAAAAAATGGTGACACCCTATACTACATGTTACGACGCACTATATCAGTTCATACATACTATATATAGCAGGGATGGTAAACTCATTTTTTACTTAAATAAACTAAGTGTCATATCCGCGGATTTTTGGAATTTTTAATAATAAATTCCAAAAATCTGCGGATATGTTAGATAAAAATTTAGGGTTAGGACCTTAATGTTAGAGGCTATAGGGTTAGAGTGATATTTACTATATGTAAAATTTCATTTCCATCATTTTTAATTAGTGCTCCAAGATCGATTAAAACATTAGTTTTTGTTGCGCGTGTTGAGATTCTTTGTCGGGCTGATCCGGAACAGTCAAAATTTGCATTTTCCGATTGGCTATTTCCTCTCCAGGAGTTTGTATTACCCGCGCAAATAAGTGAATGCTGATAAACTTGGATGTCATTTGCCTTTTTTTCAAATAAACTAGGCTATTTCGGACTAAAATTTATAATAAAATTGGGTCATTTGAGGTCATTTGAAGGTCATTTGAAGGTCATTTACCATCCCTGATATATAGTAAAAACATATGAAATTACCGTAAACTGCTGTATAAAAGACCCGGGTCTCTTACACCCCACCAAAATTAAAACCTAATATTAGACCCCGGGTCTAGTACATGGTAGAGAGTTTGTGCCATTAAAAGGAAAAAGCATGCATATTTTTCATTAATAGTAAGTGGCCTAAATATTTAAAAAGAACCGCATTTGGTTATTGTAGATTTTGAGATTTACACCTGGGTCTAGTACATAGGAGGTCTGCTATCTGGGGTCTTGTATACGGCAGTTTACACCAGTGTTGTACATTTCCGCTGTCCCAGCCTTTTTTTGTTATGTCCCAACGTCCTAGCGTCCCAAGTGTCCCAACTATGTCCCAGGCCTTAATAATTAATAAATTAATTTTAAAAAAATATATAATTATATATTTTTTTAGGTGCTGAACACATTTTTAAAAAAATTTAATTAGATTATTTTAATAAAATTTTAAGTAATTTCAATTTATAAAATTGTCCCAAAATGTCCCAAAATGTCCCAACTTATGTCCCAACTGTCCCATGTACAATACTGGTTTACACTATATAAACTTTGAAAATTAGATTATTTTGAGTTTTACTAAAACGCACCTATGGTGTTTTACACCATGTTACACAAAACTATTAGAATAGCCAATAAAAATTTAAGATCAGGTGTAACATAAAATTTCTATTTTTTTTGCTCTAATAAAAAAAATTCCTTGCTAAATTTTGTATATACTAATGTCCTGATAAAATCCCAGGCCTTACCCTAACCCTAAAGTAATTAAAATTTTATTTTTTTGTTTTTGTTACATGGATTTACAAATCTAATTTACCTATCCACTATCAACCATGGTGGTAAAACACCATAAAATTAATTATTAATTTTATAAACTTGCTATAGAAGCATATTTTATACATATCATATATTTTGTATATTTACAAGTATTTATATATAAATTATACTAATAAATTTTTTTTTAAATTTAAACAAATTTTATTCTATATATAAAATAATATAAAGAACATTTTTAAATCATAAAAAATATAGTTTGTATTATAAAAAAAAAGTTATAAATTAAAAACTATATATAGTCCGGTACATAAAGATTTGTACCTCTGATTCAAATATTTTTTGTACAAATTAATTTTTGATTTTTTTAATTTAATATACTTATTAGGTTACTGGATTAATAAAAATAAAATTATTTAAATAATTTAATTGATAAAATAAAAAATTTATTAATAGTAACTTTTTTTAACAATATTTACTATATAATTTACTATAGTAATCTATAGTAATTTATATATACGCGTATATAGTAAAAAAAATCAAATTACTTCACTTTAAAGCTTAATTTCTTCACAACTAGTGATTCAATTTTGCTCAAATTTTAACCATATCTTTATCATATGTACATTAATGCACTTTCATAGTACAAGCTCATAGAACTGCATATTGGTTGCGAAAATATTTAAAAAATATTTTTTTTTAAAAAAAAATTTTCCTTTTTTTCTTGAATACAGCAAATTGTACATGCAAAATTACTAAAATAAAACAATGTTAAAACAATAAAAATAATATAATAAGTTAGATTAAAACCTATTTTATTTGATATTAAAAAATTTTTAATAATTAATCAAAAATATAAAAACTTTTACTAAGAGTTAAAATTATAAAACTTTTTGAGGTACAAATCTTTATGCACTGGACCATAATTTAAATATTTTTTTTAAATTTGTAAATTAATATGAAAAAATATTTAAATAATAGAAAAAATGTGCTTGTCACTGGCGGTGACAGTAACCAGATTAGGGTTCAGGTTAGTTTTAGAGGTAGAAAAAGGTTTATTATATAATAAAATACCTTAAGAAGCATTTTTAGCTAAAAAAAATATTGGTTTCATAGGTGCAATTTGAAGTTATTGCGATTTGTAATTTTTGAATTTTTTGTCATACCTAATCTAGCAATTTGATTGGCTCGGAACTGTAACCACGTTTACAAATCATATCGGCATGTTTGGTTCATCATATTTGAGTAACCCCAAAATTTTGGGTCCAAATATAGATCAACTTCCAATTTTATAGTCGAATTTTTTAAAACTTATTATTACTTACAAATAAAATATATACTAAAGTACATAGTATATTTTACTATATAAAAATATGACTACTGTATAAACTTTTTGTTAATATTAAAAAGCAAACTTATATTTATATGTATAGTGTATATAGACTAAATAGAAAAAATCTAACTTGAATAAACATAGTATTATTAAAGATAATTGTATATGAATTGTCTCCACTAAAATAACATTAATAAAAATTACCACATAGAGAATATCGTGTAAGATATTTACCAAATATTCCTACAAAGGCATTCTCACTGCTAAATACTTGATTTTCAATGGTGCGATGATGGTTTTTTAGATGCTTCTAAATTTCTCATATCATAGCTTTTTTAATATGATCAAGCTCATAGTTAGGTAGTGGCAATATATGCAAAGACAGTATATTATGGTCCTTATGTTTTATTGTTTCATGACGTTTAAGACCACGTTGAGTCTTGTAAGATTGTGGTGTACAAAGAGAACAAGTAAATCTTGAAGTACTAATTGAATTAAACATAACTAGCTATTTTAAATAGTTAATATATAAAATAAAACTTATATAACAGTAATTTCTAGTATACTATATACCTATTGGTCAAAAAGACGATGGGTTGAGGCTTTGAACAATGGGTTCAAACTAGAGCTGCAGATATTAGAATATCAATGAACATTTACTATGACATTTGACGTGACGTATGTGACGTGATGTTTAATATGATTATATATAAATTTTATATGACGTGAAGAGTGACGTAATACCCTGGACCTTCTAAATGTTTGCAGCTCTAGTTCCAACGCGTTTACTTATATTTTTTATAGTAAATCATATCGGCGGATTTAATTTTTTGGGCCTTTTTAGCTAAATTATTACACAAATTTCTGCTCTTAAGTGACACTAAAAAGTAATAAACGAAACACCCTTCACAATCAATAAAGAGCTTCTTTAGCACCTATACGAGATAAAAAAACAAAAAGTATAAATAAAACAGCTCTACTAAGCAGTAGAAGAAAGTGCTAACTTTATTCGTTGGAATATACGGGTGTTTTAGGAAGAGTTTGATGGGTTGGTCATTTTTAGATGGGTTGCGAATAAACTCGGAAGGAAGTTTTCATGAAAATAGCCATTTTACCTCACTTCTGGCCTATAGTCAAACGTGTAGAAAACATAATTTTACATATTTAATCGTAAGTACAATGTAAGTTTAAAAGGTTGTTCTAATGAAAATTCGTTTTATAATAAGTTTTTAAGTGAAAAATTTTTCTATCAATCTTCAATCGTGATTGGCTAATTTTGGGGTTGAATTAAATCGGCCCATATGTAAATATTTTAGCATGGGAGACTTTCTCATTTTTCAGAAAAACACAGGATTATTGTAAGGTAGTTAACCAATAATAAACTGGCTTTTTTAACACGTGATATCATTTTTGTCAAAACAGATAGATAATCATTAAACAATCAACGGGCTTTATTCATATATTAAAATTTTCTTCGAAATAAAATAACCCACGTTGTAAAAGAATCCAACTATTAATTCATGCACTAATAGCAATTTTACAGTTTTAAAAACTTTATTTAAAAGGTTTTGATAACAAGTTACACGTCCCTTAATAGTTTTTCTTAAAACCCCGCGTAATTAATAAAACTATACTATTGTATATATTAAATAACTTCTATTGTGTTAAATATCTTTTAAGAACCATCATGACTTTAAGAAGAGCCTACAAAATTTGAAAATAAAAGCAAAAAGTTAATATTATAACTAAAAAACAAATAAAAATAAAAAAAACAACGTTGAACTTTGTGAATTGAGCAGTACAATATACTTTTATTACCTCTTACTATACAGTAGATAGTACTTCAACCTTCACTATAACTAC
>QKWP01000579.1:147363-172077 GCA_003550325.1 Gigaspora rosea
ATGCGGGCCAACCCTTACCCTAATTTTTTAAGGCCTTAAAAAATTAGGGTAAGGGTTGGCCCGCATTATAAAATTAGGGTAGGGTTGGCCCGCATTATAAAATTAGGTTAGCAGGCCTACTAGATTAAGTAACCAAAATAAGACTTGTATAACATTACACGATATTAGTGGCGCGAATAACTGTTAATCTACAAAAAAAGGTGAGTTTTTATTGGTGCAATATGAATATAGCCCAAGGTTACACAAAATTGCGAAAATCTGGCCTGCATTATGTTAAGGCCTTAAAAAATTAGGGTAAGAGTTTGCCCGCATTATAAATTTAGGTTAGGGTTGGCCCGCATTAGATTAGACTACCAAAAGAAGATTTGTGTAATGTTACATAACATTAACAGCGCCAATAACTGTTAATCTACAAAAAAAGACGAGTTTTTATTGGTGCAACATATATTACCATGGTGCAAATAGAAAATGTTAATTGATAATCTACTGTTACGCAAAATCCGTGGTGCAAATAGCAAAAACCATGGTGTAAATAGCGGTTCCCTATTTTTATATTATTTAAGAAATATGGATCAAGTTATGTTCGTGTAGATTTGCTAGATGATTCAAATGAAGGAAAAATTCATGCTCGTTTGTATGATTTGAAATCAGATTCTGATCAAGAATTTGTTCTCATTATAAGTTCAAATCGTGCACAATTTGTATGTAAAAGTAATATATTCCGTTTTATTGCATGTTTGGGTTCTGTATTAGAAGAATATCATAGTAATTCTTATTGGTTAGAAAAAATCTTACATTTAAAAAATTTACATATTTTCATTTTGTTGAAAAATCTTGTGAACTTGACCAATCAATTAAGGAAGCAGAAAGAATTATGAAATTAAAAAAAAACAAGTAATTAAGATAATAACTTGTAATTTCTTGTAGCTTTAAAAACATTATCATAAAGTAGAAATTTATATATTATTTATATTGGTATTATAGTTTATATAAAACTTACTTGTTATTTACTAATAAACAGTATATAGTTAAAGTTACATTAGTTCATATTGACATTACAGTATTATGCTAATGTTTATCATTATTTACTAAAAAATTTCATTTAAAACTTGCTATTATAATGAAACACAGTATGTAATTAAAGTTATATTAGATTGTATTAGCATTATTAATATTTATTGTAATTTAATATAATAATATTTAGATATTTATAATAGTTAGTATAAAATAAAACTGGCAAATATCTTAATTGCATCTCTATCTGGTACTTTTATCTTTGTCGTACATTAACTTATTATTAATTAAAGTTAAATTGTACATTTTATTATAAGTTTAAAAATTTTATTTAAAGTTATATCGTACATTTAAACTAAGTTTTAAGGCTTGTGTACACTTAATTAATAAAAATTTATTGTACACTTATATAGAGTTTGAAGACGAAGGTTATATATATATATATATATTAGTATTCAGGGGTCCTACCCCTACCCTACCCACCCCACGTGATACCCAATCAGCCAATCAGATTTTATGATTATTAAAAGTTAGATATAATATTTAATAGTAAATAACTTTTGATCTACTGGGCCAATTTCAATGATTTAACTACCAAAATGATCTTCACAATAAGAGGATTCTAACAAGCCCAAAATTATTAAAATCTAATCACTGATCCTAAAATTGAAATGGATTTGTGTTACTATAAAAGTTTTATAATTTATTAAAAGGGAAAATAAATTTGTCGCACCTGTGACATGTCACACCCCTGCTTCGACCAATCAAATCGCACAATTTTATAGGCAAAAAAATTTTATTTTTTAAAAATTTAAAATTTTACTTAATAAAGTATAAAATATATATATAAGGGAACCGCTATTTACACCATGGTTTTTGCTATTTGCACCACAGATTTTGTGTAACAGTAGATCATCAATTAACATTTTCTATTTGCACCATGGTAATATATGTTGCACCAATAAAAACTCGACTTTTTTTGTAGATTAATAGTTATTAGTACCGTAAATGTCATGTAACATTACACAAATCTTCTTTTGGTAGCCTAATCTAATGTGAGCTAATCCTAACCCTAAATTTATAATGCAAGCAAACTCTTACTCTAATTTTTAAGGCCTTAACATAATGCGGGCCAGATTCTTGCAATTTTGTGTAACCTTGGGCTATATTCATGTTGCACCAATAAAAACTCGTCTTTTTTTGTAAATTAACAGTTATTCATGCCACTAATATCATGTAACGTTATACAAGTCTTATTTTGGTTACTTAATCTAGTAGGGCTGCTAACCTAATTTTATAATGCGGGCCAACCCTAACCCTAATTTTATAATGCGGGCCAACCCTTACCCTAATTTTTTAAGGGCTTAAAAAATTAGAGTAAGGGTTGGCCCGAATTATAAAATTAGAGTTAGGGTTGGCCTGCATTATAAAATTAGGTTAGCAGGCCTACTAGATTACCAAAACAAGATCTGTGTAATGTTACATGACATTAACGGCGCGAAATAACTATTAATCTACAAAAAAAGGATTGGTGCAACATATATTACCATGGTGCAAATAGAAAATGATCTACTGTTACATGAAATCCATGGTGCAAATAGCAAAAACCATGGTGTAAATAGCAGTTCCCTATATAAAATAGCACATTATATAACGTAAAATTTTATTCTGAACGACTTTTTCTAAATCATAAAGATAGGTTGTCTTAGTAAAAAAAAAGTTTTATAAGAAAATCAAAATTTCCAAAGTTAGCACATATAAAACTTTTTTTTTACTAAAACAATCTACCATTTTAACTTAGAAAAAGTTGTTTAGCATAAAATTTTACATGTAGTACTTAAACATAAATATAGATTATATTAGTAGAAAAAAAAGTTTTATATGTGCTAACAATTGAAATTTTTGATTTTTCTTATAAAAGTTATTTTTTTTACTAAGACAATCTATCTTTATGACTTAGAAAAAGTTGTTCAGAATAAAATTTTACATTATATGTTTTGATATCGCTTATTTATTTTTACATTTTACTAGTAGAATTTTTAATTTTTAAAACTTAAAATTTTTTGTCTACAAAATCGTGCGATTTGATTGGTCGGAATCAGGGATGTGACATGTCGCGGGCGCGACAAATTTCTATTCCCTTATTAAAAAATTATAAACCATTTATAGTAACACAAATTTATTCTGATCTCTGGACCCTGTGATTGGATTTTTATGATTTTGGGCTTGCTAGAATCCTCTTATTGAGCTGATCATTTTGATAGTTGAATCATCGAAATTGGCCCAATAGATCAAAAGTTATTAACAATTGAAAATTTTAATTTTCAATTATTAATAACTTTTGATCTACTGGGCCAATTTCAATGATTTAACTTTAGCTCAATGAGAGGATTCTAGCAAGCCCAAAATCATTAAAATCTAATCACCAGATCCTAAGATTGAAATAGGACCCCGGACTTGTAGTACAGAGATCATATGTTACGCATTTCAGCAAAAACCCCCAAAATTTGAAAAGCAAAAAAACAGTTTTTGGCAATTATCTTGGCATCCAGTAGTCCAATTTGAATGAACTTTTTTTTTAAAATGAAGCTCTTAGTAAGGCGCATCTAACAAAAAAAAGTTCATTCAATTCTGATTACTGGATCAAAAGTTATTTAAATAAATAGATTTTGTCATTTTTAGCAAATTAGGTCAAAATTGGCCAAAATCCAGTTATGACCTATATGAGAGATGTCCGGGGTCCTATTGAAATAGATTTGTGTTACTATAGAAGTTTTATAATTTATTGTCGCAGATCATAATTTAAAATGAAATCTACATTCTATACTTAACCTGCTAGCCTTCTAAAACCCATTAATACTTGTTTATTATATTTTTTTTAAAACTAACCCTAACCCTAAACCCCTAACCCTAAAAAATGTACCCCAAAAAAATTTAGTTTTCAAGATTTTATACTATCATTTCATTTTAATCTGGATTTCATTATGATCTGTCATATTTATTAAAAAATTATAAACTATTTATAGTAACAAATTTATTCTGATTTCTGAATTCTGTAATTGGATTTTTATGATTTTGGGCTTTCTAGAATCCTCTCATTGAGCTGATCATTTTGGCAGTTAAATCATCGAAATTGGCCCAATAGATCAAAAGTTATTAACAATTGAAAATTAATTTTCAATTGTTAATAACTTTTGATCTACTGGGCCAATTTCGATGATTTAACTACCAAAATGATCAGCTCAATGAGAGGATTCTAGAAAGCCCAAAATCATAAGATCTAATCACAGGATCCAGAGATTGGAATAAATTTGTGTTACTATAAATGGTTTATAATTTTTTAATAAATTATAAAACTTTTATATAGTAATATATATTTATTCTGATCTTTGGATCTAGTTATTAGATTTTAAGAATTTTGGCTTGCTAAAATCCTCTCATTGAGAGGATCATTTTGGTAGTTAAATCATTAAATTTGATCCAGTGAAATTAAAAGTTATTAATTATTAAATATTGTTAATAAATCTATAATTTTGGACAAAAATAATTTTGTAACTTTGGCCAGAATTATAAAATTTTGGCCGGAGTTATACCTAATACTTCAGCTGACCCACCCACTCCTAAAATTAGCTGATTTCTGGAAGTCCCCTTAGCCTGACAAAGAATTCAAACATGTATAAAAGAAAAAAAAGTGAAAATATACAAAAACTAATGTTTAAATTAATCTTGATGCACTAATAAAAAATAACAGAAATGAAATTTTACATATAATATTATTATTTTAATCCTATAGCTTCTAATACTAAGGCCCTAACCATAAATTATTATCCCATGTGTTTAGTTTATTCACAAAATCAAATTTTGTATTACATATACAAATAAGTAAATGTCCTGTTGGTAAAATGTAGTGTCGATGAATTATATTGTTATCAAAATAAGCTTGTTGGTAAAACAATCTTGTTAGTGAAATGTACTGTCAGTGAATTAATTGTTGACAAAATAAGCTTGTCAGTTAAGTTAGCTTGTCTGTAAGTTAAGTGTTGGTGAACTGGTCATTTGTAAAACAAGCCTGTAGTAAATTTATTGTCAGTAAAGTGGGGTGTTAGTGTGTTGATTATCAGTGAAGCAAGCTGTACCAAAATATTTATTCCAACTTTTTATAATTAAAATATCCTGTTCTTATGTAAATTGCTAATTAAAACAAAACAAATAGTAACTAGGTTATAATTAGCATAGCAGAAGTTTGCTTTAATTTTCTAAAATTAAACTAAATATAAATATAATGGCAACAATCTTTTTTTTTTATATAGTCAACTGTAATTTTTAAAGTACTTTTATAAATAAAAATTTGTCATATTATTTGAAAAATTTTTTTTATAATATATAATATAGAAATCAATTTGAGTCATTAGTATTTATTTTGAGTTTTACTGTTTTTTTAACTTGGGATATAGTAGAATACAAAAGTTTCAAGATCTAGACAAGAAGCAAGAATTTTAAATGATCAGAAGATAATAGCAACCTAAGCAATTGTGAATAAAGTTGCAAGATTCTGTTTCTACTAGTTTTGCTTGTCTAATAAAAAAATGTTATTTTCAACTATATTCTAAATTGTACTTTAATTTTTTTTGTTATATTTATTTAGGTTATAAGTATAGTTTATAAATACAATATTTATAGTGACAGTAGTTAAAAATGTTCATATATCTTGAATCTAAGTTTAATAATATATTATAAAATTTAATTGTTTCTTGTAAATTAATATACTTATTATGAAAAGAATAATATATACATTGTGAAATATAAATTAAAGTTGCTATTCTGAATCAAATTAATGTGTTGTAAGACTATAATATGCATTTTCAGAAAGTATTAACTATTTTTTGAAGTAATAAATTCTTGTTCAGGTATAGCTAATACTTTAAGTGCATTTATCAAAGATCTATTCATATCAGTAGATTTGTAGATCAACCCAAAATCTTTGACGCACCTAAATTTGACTAGATAGTATGTCAATTATTTGACAGCAAGATCAGCCAATTAAATTCGTAGATTGGATTGACTGCTGTAGTGCGGCAGTAATTTGATACCCAGATTAACCAATTAAATTTTTCAGATACTATCGATATTGATTGAAATTTCTTTAGAGCTAGTAAGTAGCTTTCGCTTTTACATATGCACAGACCTAAATTTGACCATTACACAATACTAGGTGCGTCGAATAGTTGACACAAATAATTTTATTTATTGATAATAAAAAATCCTTTATACAACTTCAGTACATGCTACATCACTCTGGTTATAAAAACCTAAACAAATGCAAGTATATATAAATATATATACTTTAGAATTTACCTTGCTACAATATTAACGCACGTGTACTAGACCCCGGGTCTACTATAGCAGTGTTGTCACTTGGACATTTTTTGGACATTTTGGACATTTTTTTAAATTAAAATTACTTAAAATTTTATTAAGATAATCTATTTTAATTTTTTCACCAATGAGTCCAGCACCTAAAAAAATATATAATTATATATTTTTTTAAATTATTTTATTGATTAGTTAAACATGGGACATAGGCTTGGACAATTTTGGACAATCTTGGACGTTGGACAAAAAACATAGTATGGACACGTCCAAGTGACAATACTGTACTATAGGTTTTCAAATTAGTGAAATATAACGACCCGGTTCTTGTATATGATCTTTTATGAAATCATATTAAATGGTTATCGTTGCAAAATTTAAAGATAAGTTATCTATTTTATTAATTTTTATATGTATTAGAACCAGAGTATTAGCAGCTGCACTCTGCATAAACACCATGCTAACTTTTTTGAATTTTGGTAGTAAGAAAAGCACTTTGCAAAAATGTTACTCTGACTTTTTGAATGCTAAAGTTGGAATAAATGTGGACCAAATGGAGAAGAAGCATTAGCTGATGTACTTTTTATTGAAAACTACGCTTATTCCTTTAAATATTAGTTAAATTATGCACTTAGTAAGTAGGAAAGGGTTCGGTCGGTCATTTTCAATTAACCGTTTTATAACTGTTAGCTGTCCAGTGGTCCAAATCGGACGAATTTGGTACCATTTGATTTGTGTACTAAATTTGTACAATTTGGACCACTGGATCACAAGACGCAGTACTTTTATGAATATCGTGCTTACTCCTTTTAGATATTGGAATGATCTTGGATCACATATTATTGTGTTACAAGTGGTATAGCCTTCTTAATATACCACTAGCAATATAGCACATGGCGACAGAGATCTTGTAGGGTCAGAGAAAATATAAAGCGGTGTGAAAGTGGAATGTTTCCTTACTGTAGCAGTTTGATATATTTTAATCAAAGAACAGGAGTGTATTTAGTTGGACAAAGATATATTTATTTAAGTACGTTACAAAACTTTGCTACAAGACTATTTAAAGGTTTCTGTGTCTAAAGAATTCCTATAACTAAAGAATTGCAGGGAACAAATCCTAAAGTTAAGGAAGAGTAAAAGCTAGGGTTTATATATCTTTTGGAAAATAATAAAAATAATAAAGTAATAAAACAATAAAACAATAAAGCAAAGTAATAAAACCATAAACCAATAAAACAATAAAACAATAAAACTATAAAACAATAAAGTAATAAAACTATAAAACTATAATCCAATAAAGTAATAAAGTAATAAAGTAATAAAACAATAAAACTATAAAGTAATAGAAACACTTAAAATTTTCTAGTGATTAGAATTTAAAAACCTGTTCTATAACAATAGGGTGGCGATGTATCATATTAATTACAAAACCTAATGTAAATTAATAAAAAATTTCAAATATCATATAGATGTAGCAAAATGGTAATCATAAATAGTGACAAATGTATGCTTGGTAATATATTAAATATATTCATTTAATGATTAGCATCGATTATAAAAATGATAACTATATTTGAATTAAATGTAAAACAAGGAACTCAAGCTAAATATGTGCTATAAAACCCAAGCTAAATATATATAGTATAAATGCAGCGACTACAGCAAATAAAAACCCTCTAAATGCACGGCATTGTCTGGTCCCAACTCCTAAGAGCTATATATGTTCTAACTGTATTATGAACCCAAGCTAAATCGTAAGGCCCAAGCTAAATCGTACGCAAGTATATATAATTCAAGTTAAACATATATTACGAAACCCAAGCTAAATGTCAAATGCTAAATATATAGTACGAAACCTGTTAAAACTCTAGCTAAATATATAAACCGAAATAAAGTACATATACCGTATACAGATTAGATCTTGTCTTAAAACTGTTTTTTTTTATTAATTAAATAAAAAAATAATAATAATAAAAATACTTGCTATTTTTTATTACTCTTGGTTAATTTCGATTCTTTTATTAATTGCGTTCATTGGTTTTATGTTTGCTTCATTGGTTTTACATATCTTATTGTATTTTTTTTAGGTAAGTCAACGAATTTGACACGTTGAATTGGGGTACTATTTTTATTTACACCCAATCGGCATGTGACTTTTTGCAGATCATTAAAAATTTTGGGGTCCAGTTATGAGGACCAATTCTACAAATCCGCGCATATGTTTGGAACATATATATATACATATGAATACTATTGACTTTTTTTTTATTGTTACATTTTAATCAAGAACCACTCGTATAGTTTTCTGGTTAGCTACGCTGGAATTAATATACAATTAAAAGATTATACGACAACGAAAGCAATAAAGGGGATAACGCAGTTTAGATAATATTAATCTTATAATGCAATGGTTTTAGATACATCATTCGCATGTGACTTTTTTTCTTTCTCATATTGCAAGCAACGGACGACAAAATGAAAGTGAAATTAACGAATCGAAATATTTGTATGAATAACGTTAAATATATTATAATAATTAATTTCTTCATTCACTAACTAGGTTGGCATGTCACAATGTCCAATTGATTTCAATTTTTTTTGGACATATGTCCAATTGAAATTGGACATATGTCCAAAAAAAATTGAAATCAATTGGACATTGTGGCATGCCATCCCTGTTCACTAATATATCAAACCTATCTCTCAAATTTATTTAATCCAATTCACACCTGACAACCCCTTCAGCAAAGGGAGATCCCCAAAGCATCACTTTCCTACTACTATCACCAGCTGCCACAGAAAGTGCATAAAAAAGAGTACCATCATCCTCAAATATTTTCTCTTTTGCATATTTGATCCCATAAAATTTATCTTCTTTAGTATTGTTGCTTATTTTAATTACTCCAAATGAAGGTTTTATAGATTGAAACTTGTCTGCTAAGCCATTCATGTATTCTAGGATATCGTGTATCACTATTTGGTATATAAAAATTCATATATTTCAAAAAAGATGCAATTGCAATCTAAAAAACAATCAACTTTCATATCCACATACCTGCAAGATAAATTTCTCCTGTAACTGGATCCACATTAACGTTATCAACAGAATGTTCAATATTAATGGTATCCAACAGTTTCAATTTATTATCAGGCTTTCTTTCATATATAAAAAGTTCTCCTGTACCACTAGTTCCAATAAAAACGTGTGAATAATCCCAATTTACAGTAATCCCATTTGCAAATATTAATCCATCAACAACTAATTCAGTTGTATTAGTTTTTGAGGAGTGAAAGACAACGTTACTCCACCTACGACGTGTCCAAACTATTTTAAATTTATATGAATTATTAGTATAATTTCATTAATCCTTTTTTAATAATTGAGTATGATAAATACTTTCAAGTTGCACCTTCCAATGTGATTGAATATAATAAAGATCATTTGTTATATAAAACTCATCTTTTGATACTGGAGCAACACTATTAGGACTATAAATTAAATCATGTTTAAATGTTTTTAAATGATTTAATTCAAAAGTGTTTAGTTTGTGCTTGAATAATTCAATCACACTTCCGGTGCGTTTATGGTTTATAATAAAGAAATAAAGATTATCAGATTCCGTAGGACTTTCATAAATTCCAAAACCATGAAGCGAAAAGTCTTCTTCATCAGGAAAATTTTTGAGAATAAGTGGAGTTAGCTTGTCTTTCTAATAATTCGAATTATATGATTAGAAATTTTTTTTTTTTTTAAAAAAAAAAATTACTCAAATATAAACACAATTTGAAGATACCTCGATGTTGTAGACGTAAAAAATACCCCTTAAAGGAAAACTGTTATTATATGCGTCAATTGGTGGTGGCCACGGTAAGGTTTTTCGACTCTGTTCGTCTCCACATGCAAGATAAGCAAGTCCAGAAGCATGATGTATTTTAATATCTTCACATAAATTTGATTTTAAACCTAGACCATGTTTGATTGATCAGGAATTAGAACAAATAAGGCCCTCCGGAAGAAATTATAGCAGTATGGTATAGATGAGCAGATCCGTATAGTATAGGCCAAATTTAAATCTATACTATACCGATCTGCTATAATTCCTAACCCTAACGCTAATATATTTTACACTGGATCAGTATAGTATAGATTTTCTGAAATATCCCGTAGCCCTATGCATGTTTATCTAAATTTTTTTTACTATGAGGGGGGGGGGGGGGGGGTGTGGGGGGGGGGTAATGTAAAACACAGAATCCAGTTGGTCTCGCCTAATCAATAACTTAAAAACAATTATCTAACATAGCCATACCTTCAAGATATCGACATTTCCCTCCATTAGATTTTTGAGCTGGTCCACGGTAGTATCCGCTTAATACTAGCACATCTTTATATAAAGTGTATGCAATCGCTATAAATGCAACCAAAATTGTTAAAATAATCTTATTTAAATTATTCATCATTGAACTGCGGAAGAGAAGAAATCAGAATTAGCGCATAGCATACAAAAAACTTAAAATTTTTATAATATCACATGACTATTGCCATGTACTACATGTTCTGCGGTACTAAAAAAAATTCTGTGCATATAAAAAATAAATTATGTGAGAGAATTATGTGCAATTATGCGGTGTAAAATGTTCCACCTTCCTGAGAGTAACCGATACCGGATATTCCACTTTTTAAGATTGATTAAATTCACTATTTTCTGTCGGCCCTGCGTGCATGAGCATATAGTTACACTATTTTCTGTTATCAATTCCGACGATATATCATATCAGTCATTCGTTTTGTCACATATAAATTATATATATATAAAACTATAACTATTAAACGGAGTTTGGAGCCTTTTTTAAATTCTTTTTTTTTTGAAAAAAAACCGTAAAGCTAAGTACTGTAGCTTACTAATACATCAAAATATATATTATATATTATATAATATAATAAAAATCAATTCATTAATATAAGCAACATATTTTATATAAATTTATATTAATATGCAACGAACATAATAATTCATAAAGTCACAATGAAATACAAATAGTTAATTCATGAAGTCATAAATTTGTTCAGCTAATCTCTAGCATGCATTTTCTCCAATTTTGTAACTTGCTATAAGAAAAGTATTATTGAAACGGCAAGAGCATGGAATCTTGATATAGCAACAAATGTAAGACCTATAGCATATTCCTTGTCGTCAATATCTATTACGGTTTGTTATAATACTATGCCCTGTGATTTATGACTGTATCGAGAAACTTTTTTAGAAAATTACGATCCTTGTTGGAAAGTTGGCAGGCGAATCTTAAAAAGTAAAATTAAATAAATTCAGTATAATGTAATATTTGCCATTTGCGCTGATCTTGCCTTTTTGTTAATTCACTATGTATTTCGATAACTTCATGTGTCATCGAAGCTAATCTTTTAGCATCATTTCTTATGGTCTTTATTCTTGTGTTTTTTGCATTTTGTCAAAATTTCAATGTAAAAAAAAATACGACGTGACGAAATATTATCAGTTTATTAGTCAGCTTTACTTTTAATATTTCTATTCAATGATCGGGTTGCTGATTAAAAAGTTTTACAAGGGATTGCATAATTTTTATCATTACATATTACAGGAGCAGGAGCGAGACATCACAAAAATTTCTATAAGTAAAGCTATAAGGTCTCTTACTCCATTCCACTCTGCTCAAACTTACATATTATCTTCAAATTTTACAATTAAACAGATTAACAGATTGAAAAAACCAATACTTAATAAGTTTAAAGTAATAATTATATGTGAAATTTTAGGAGAATTTACACATTGGGGCCCAAATTTGAAAATAATTATGAATGAAGGCCCAACTTAAAAATATGTATTTGTAAAGGCCTAATTTTTGAAAATATTACCCTAATGTAACCACAGGATCATTTCACTATAATATTGCAATGATTACTTGCCTTATATAAAATTGTAGTTAAAGAAATAATATATGGCTATTAATTTTTATTTGTTATAAGCATTTATGTTGTTTATTTAATTTTTTTTTAAAGAAATATATCAAGAGAATAATAATTATAAAGATTGTTTTAAAAAAAGATTGTTACATTGAATAATAAAACACTTTGATGTAATTTTTAAGCCAGTATTTATATGAATGCAATTTTCTATTAAGCATTGTAAATTGATTTTTTTCTGCCTGCATTTTCAATTACAAGTTTGTATATAATGGCCTTTTTCACTATATTTTTTTGCAAGTATTTTGGTCTTCTGGTGAGTGGACTCTTCCTATTTTAGTAAATGTCATCCCAATTTGTATTATTACAATCAAAAATGATGATTTTATAGCAAATAGTTAGAAAATCAAAATGAAAAATGAAAGAAATTTACTAATAGTTAAGTTCCTTGTATTTTATAATCATGCTATATTATTACAAATAACAATCATAGACATTATTTTAACAATTGCATCTTCTAAAAATAGTATACTGTGTTTTGAAATAATGCTTATACAAAGTTCTGAAATAGCATGCACTATATATAGAATACTATATAACAAAAGTATTCAACAAATGCTTCGTATTTATTCTTTTTAGCTTTAATTGCTTCAAGAATAACTATTATTAAATATACAAATAGCACTATCCTTATTCTAGCAGATAATAAATTGTTATAGACATTTTTTTTATTTAATACTAGAATATAATATATGAATGTTTTACATTTGATTTTTTCAACTTTTATGATAATTCAATACTAAGATTATAATAATGATTAGAATTTCTATGCTAGTAGAATTTAATAATAAACAAATGTTTTATACATATCCTTTTTAAAGTTAGAACTATAATGACCTTAAATTGCTGCATAATAATGACAAAGAACAAAGAAAAATAAGATCATAAATCTACAGACAATACTTTATAAAGGAGGCAGAAGTATTGTAAACAGAAAAGATATTATAAATAGTATGGATATCTTACAATCTAGTGATCAGAATTGGATGATTTTTATACCATTCAAATCGTCTTAGAGAGATGAATTAAATAGTATAAAAATTATCCAATTCTAATTACTAGATTACAAGATAATATTATTTATACAAAATATAAAATTTTGTATATATTTGAGATTCCATAATTGGATTTTAATGATTTTGTGCTTGTTGAAATTGTCTTACTAAGATGGTCATTTTGGTGTTAAAATTATTCAAAATAGACTAGTAGATCAAAGATTATTTACTGTATCTACAATGCTTCTTTTTTTCTAAAATTTAGTTTTTAGAAAATAACTAATTGCATACGGAGTGTTTGAACACAGGTATAATAATTTTTATAAATTAAAAGGTTTTTTATTAAAATAAAAAATAATTTAATTAATATTAGGATTAGGGTAAGAACTAGGATAGGACAGGAGAGCATAGTTTATACCAAAATTTTACAAGAAAATTTTTTTCTTAGAGCCTATAGATTGTTTCTTAAGCAAAATTTTAAGATACAATTAATTTTAGATTTTTTTCTTTATGTTTGTTGTACAAAAAATAATCTGCATACTGCATTTTTCTATATGATTTGTGTAGTACAGTGTTCAAACACCCTGTGTACAAATAGAAATGCTCTAGTTTTTATATTCTATTTTATGTAATTATTTATATCTAAAACTATATATGATATTAAGATTTTTTTATAGTAATATATACTTTATTAAGCATAGTTCAAATAATAAAAATTGTATAAAAATCTATTTAATTATTAAAAAGTTTTATTAGTAAAAACTTTAACCTGTTCACAATACCTCCATCTTCCTTATATATGCAGGTTTTAAAAAATAAACAATTTACTTTTTACTATTATTATAAAGAAGTTAAACAATAGATTAATTGTTTTTCTATATATGTATATACTGTACATGAGTGCTATTTTGAACATTTTATATATATAGTTGCCTATTTCTAATCTGATCTTTCTCTAATCTGAACCTATTAAATTCTCTTTAATCTAAACAAAATCTTCTAAAACATTTGTAAATTTTATTATAAAGTTTGAATTATCTATATATAACTTTTTGAGAACTAAACTTTTTCAATTTTTATATAGTAAAAATAAATAGTTTTGGCAGTACTAACTAGAAAAAAATTAGATTACCTCAATATTAGTTAACTGACTTATCACACTATTTATAACTGAGTTTTTTTTTTTTGATGTTAATAGTGAGACCTTGCTCTTATCTTTATTAAATTTAATAGAAACTTTTTCAATTGGAAAAAACTTCATAATTTAAATCTAATGCTAAGAACAAGAACTCAGACATATAGCTAGATAAACAAAAGTAGGCCTAGTACTTATCTGTAGTCTAAACCAACCAGAGTGGCCAAGGCTCACCTAGATTTGGGAATTAGTTAATATACTAGAAGAGTGTATAAGATATTTAATTTAGTAAGGGTGCCAATATTCTACTTTCTGAATAGAAGTATTTATAATAGAATTATTATTGTTAGTTTAGTTAAATGTATAGTAATTACAGAAGATCCAGAAGATATAGGCTAATTTTGTAAAGTTGTTTGTTGATATTGTAATCTTGAAGTATAGTATGGAATCCAAATTTTTGTATAAATTTGTTGGTTAAAATAAAGTAAAAATTTAATTGTAAGAGAGCTAGCAAGTTTTGAAGATAGAGTAATTTCTTGTATTATGTTTATTAGTTCTAGTATTAATAGAGTTAAGTATAATGAAGGCTTGTATGAAAAATAGTGGATTTGAAAACTGTCAAGTTTTAAATTTTGGAAGTGAAAATTTTTAGTCTGAGTTGGAGAAATATCTAGTTTGTTAAGACTAAATATTTGGTTAAAGAAATGTTTATAAGGTTTAGTAATAAATTAGTATCTAAATAGAGGGCCCAGTGCAAAGCACTACTTGTCTGTTGGTATATATAACAAATGTTAGGGTATAATGAATATCTTTTATAAAGGATATGTGAGAAGGGAAGCTCATCTAGTAATAATTTGACTCTAAAAGATTTTAGTGTAGAAGATTGAAAGCTGTATAAAAAATTGTTAATTTTTTGGTTATTATTAATATATAACCATGAAGCATTCCAGTTAATAAGTTGTGAAATGGAGTTCTATTGTTGAAAGTAGTTTTGTAATGTCCTATAACTAGCATGCAAGAAAATATTGAAAAAGAGAAGGAAGAAGAAGTTATGAGAGAAAAAAAAGAAGAAGTGAGTGTTGTAAAAAAACCTCATATTAACTAGTTGCAAATTGTAGATTCTATTACAAGAGAATTGCATGAATTGAAAGAGATGCTAGAGTTAAAAGAAAATGCATTGAATTTTCTGAAGAGTGATAGAGATAGTATTTTGGAGAATCAGATTTCTCTGGAAGCATATTCAATCCTAATATTAAGAGTGTGTATAGGGTTGCAGCAAATGATTAATGAATTACATATGAACTTTAGTTTTAAGTAGTTTAGAAGAAGAAAAAGAGTTCTTGAATGGCAAAATTGAGATCTTAAAGAGATGTTTGGGTAGGTATTTTAGTATTATAAATATTTGTAATATCAAAATACTTCTATAATATTTAAAATTAAAAACTATAGAAAAAGAAAATTTGGATTCTACTGAGGCTCTTGTGTTTTGTTAAGTGTTTGATTAGAATTGTGAAAAATTTAGTGAAAAGATTGATAGGATTCTTGGGGTTGTTTTGAAGTAGAATCTTTTATATTTGATAATGGGTTATAGAAAAGAGCATTTGTAAAGTTTGGTTTAATTATATTGTAATGATTAATAATAAGTTGCTCTGCATATGATAAGAGATTTTTGGTAAATTGAGTACGAATTTGGGCAAAGGTTTGTCTTGGGTTTTTGAAAATTTCAAAGTAGCGAATAACTCTACCGATAAATGAAGGATCTGCAATTTGTTTAAGAAGTTTGTATATAAATTCATCATAAGAAAAGCTGTATATATTATCATTAGCTTTAAGATATTCATTAAAGTATGAATAAAAGTAGAATATATTTCGTTTGATAATTGATTTAGCATTATTATTGAGCTTATAGAAGTTATCAGTTTCATTTGCAAGATCTGAGAATGTTTGGGCAGGAAATGGTTTAGAAAAAGTAGCAGGACAAGTTCTATTTTTTTAAAAAATTGCATAGTTCAAAGTAGGGTGAATAATAGATTTAAATGGATGGCAATCAATTAATCGACAATTACTTTACCTGAAAAAAACATTAGGGCAGTGTCATTAATCACCTGATTATTTTTTATCAGAGGCCTACCCCCCTCCCTCTTCCTCAATATATAAATAGTCAGGTTCTTATATATAATTTCAACTTTTTTTAACCCCCCCCAAAAAATCACCTGATTTTTGTTACTCCCCTTAGCCCTGAATACCCAATAACCAAAACAAGAACTAAAGATGCTCTTGAAAACACCTGAAAAAAAGTATTAGCAAATGTATAAAAAACATTAGCTACTATAAGCATACCAACAAGCCAAAATAACAAATCAAAAAAACTATATATATTTTTGAATACCCAAGAACTAAAATAAAAAACTAAAAATGCCTTTGAAAATACCTAGAAAAAAAAGAAGTATTAGCAAATGTATAAACAACATTAACTACTATAAACATGCCAACAAGCCAAAATAACAAACCAAAGTAACCATATATACACTTTTCTGCGTACCCAAGAACCGAAATGAGAAACTAAAGATGTTTTTAAAAATACTTGGAAAAAAAAGTGTTAGTAAACATGTTCAAAATTCGAAATGACAAAGCCCAACTTTTCTGAAATTTCTGAATCTGAATGTTCACATAGCATAATCAGCAAAATGATATAGCAATGTATTTACCCCAACTGTAGTGAAATACAGCGACTGGTTTTAACAAAAGCACTAGTGATAGAGCAAGATAGTTCAAAAAATAGTAACGGCGATTTCTAAACAACACGTACCAAAAGCAACGAAATTTATACTGTCAAAGCAAATGACAATGACTCCAACTATAACACTAGTAACAATGACACCGATACCAGTAACGATAACACTAGTAATGATAGAATAAAATTCTATTACTGGTATTTAAAAGAAAAAGACTGTTAGAGGAGTGCCAGAAATTATCTGATTTCCATTTACAATATAGCCTACCCCCTCCCTCCATCTGGCTGCTTTAATAGCCAATCAAATTTCGCATATATGGTGAGTCAGTAGAAAAGGACAAATTTATCTAATAAATTTGTCCCTTTTCTACTGACTCACCCCATATATTAAATTATTATTAAAAATATTTATAAACTTTAATAGTTAATAACTTTTGATTTACTGGTTCAATTTGGATAATTTAACTACCAAAATGATCCTCTCAAAGAGAGGATTCTAACAAGCCCAAAACCTTAAAAATCTAATTACAGGATCATAAGATCGATATAGATTTGCATATTATTACTATATAGTATTTATTAAATAAATAGGGACTGCCTATTTCCACCATGGTATTTTGCTATTTTACCATGGTTATACGAAAAGTTACTATTTTTAGATTTTAATATAATATTGTATATTATAATTTTAATTATTTTTAATTGGCCCAACTTGATTTAGGTTACCAAAACAGACTCGCATAATGTTACATGACATTAACATAGGGTGAGGGGCATGGGGTTCATGGGCATGCATGCCTTTGGGCATGCCTTTAGGCCAAAAGGCATGCCCATGTCACATGACTAAATATTTATACTATTAGTTTTCATAATGAATTTGAATAATAAAAAATCCTTATACACTCACTTGAATAAAATAAACCTAGATAAATAAGCATAAAAATTGATGCTGCTTATTTCACCAATAGCTATTTTACTAATATTCATTTAGCTGATATCACAAGATTAAGTTAGCAATTAATTAAGTACCAGGTATATATTTAATAAACTAGGAAAACACAATGCTGTTAAGTCCAGAGCTAAAAATTATAAGCTTTTTTGAAATGTATAATTAACTATATATATATTTATAATTTATTTATATACAACTTTATTTGTAAAATTAAACTTATTTGCTATTTATAAGATAAATACAGTATATAACAGAAATAATAAATGACCTGTAATAACCCAAATAACCCAAATGACTAATGACCGGTCATGGGTCATTTCAAAAGCCAAATAACGATTGAATCATTTGAAAATTAATATAATTTGATTGGTCAATTTTAAGTATTGTAAAATACCAATATCAGTATAGTGATAAATATGTATAGTACAAGAAATCAAAGTGAAGATAATAATAACATATTTTATTGTTTTCTGATTGGTTGAATATATTGACGGGGGCATGCCCAGGCACGAAGGGCATGCCTCTAGTCCAAGGCATGCCCAGGAGGGTATGCCTAAAAAATTATCTGTGCCTCTCACTCTACATTAGCAGCATATAACCAAAAATTATTTTTGTGAAAACAATGCATTGGGCCTTTGTGTAATATACGTGCATATATTGTGTAACTAGCATATGTACTGTAATTGGATGTTGCTTTGAACCTAGATTTAGGGTTAGAGTGGGCCGGAATTATGTCTAACCTGCTAAGGGCATTATCATAATAGTGCCCACCAGCATTAAGCTTAATGCTGGCCGATTTAACCAAAATAAGACTTGTATAATATTACACAACATTAGCAGTGTATACCCAAAAATTATTTTTGCAAAAACAATGCACCAGGCCTTTGTATAACATAAGTGCATATATTATTTTGAATTCTAAAAATAGAAAATCTTGTGTAACTATAGTGAAAATAGCAAAATTCCATAGTAGAAATAGTAGCTCCCAATAAATATTACAGTATATTGTAATAATACACAAATTTATATCGATCTTATGATTCTGTAATTAGGACAGTATCATTAATTACCTGATTATTTTTATTTTCAACTTTTTGACCCCTCTCTCTAAAAAATCACCTAATTTTTGTTACTCCCCT
Source organism: Gigaspora rosea (assembly GCA_003550325.1). Lineage (NCBI taxonomy): Eukaryota > Fungi > Glomeromycota > Glomeromycetes > Diversisporales > Gigasporaceae > Gigaspora > Gigaspora rosea. The sequence continues at coordinate 166,701 of QKWP01000579.1, forward strand.
TAGATTTTTGTAAATTTGGACTTGTTAGAATCCTCTCTTTAAGAGGATCATTTTGGTAGTTAAATCATCTAAATTAGACCAGTACTATATATGTCCAAAAATAAGCTACTACCTAAAATAAGCTACGCCCTGATTTTTTTTTAAAAATCTTAAAAAATTCGTTAGCAGTTGCTACATATAAACTTTTTTTTCTACTAAGTAAACTTCAAAAAGTTGATTAAGTAAAGTTGTTCAGCGCATTAAAATATGCTTATAGTAAAAATTTGGTGTCATTTGGATAACTTTTATTAGTATGTTTTTCAATTTTTTCAAAAAATGCTATATTTTGAAAATAAGATACTTTGCGATTTTTCGTGTAATTTTTTGGCCAAAAAAGGGGGATGGCTAAAGCCAGGTACATCACGAGATTACCTGATTTTTCCGATTTTTCCAATTTTTTAATTAGGGTTAGGGTTAGGGTTGGGTTAGGGTTAGATTAGGGGGTGGTTTTTTATATAGTAAAATCGCATTTCCGACACTTTTACTTAGTCAAACAAGACGATTTGGATAGCCATTTTTTATATATTTCGTGTTTTTGTCTTTGCCGTCTCGCTTTGTTTTGTTCAGACTGATCCGGGTTATATATTGGGTAATTTCGTGATGTACCTGGCTTTAGCCTACCCCAAAAAAGGCAGCTTAATTTTGAACACATACGGTATATCAAAAAGTTATTTACTATTAAATATTATATAAAATATAATAAATAATTTTTGATCCACTGGTCTAATTTGGATGATTTAACTACCAAAATGATCCTCTTAAAGAGAGGATTCTAAAAGCCCAAAATCGCAAGAATCTAATCACAGGATAATAAGATCGATATAAATTTGTGAATTATTACTACATATATAGTATTTATTAAATAAATACTATATACAGTCGCCTCTTTCTAATCTGAACCTCTCTAAACCAAACACTATTAAACTCTCTCTAAACTGAACAAAATTACCTAGAATATTTGTAAATTTTATTATAAATTCAGATAAGTTCTTGTAATTTTGGGCTTGTTAGATCCTTTTTTGGTAATAGTTAAATCATCCAAATTGGACCAATAGATTAAAGTTATTAACTAAAAAAGTTTTTATATATAATATTTTTAAATATATATAAAAATATAGTCACAAAACTCTTTCTGATGATCACTAGAAACAAAGTTCTGACAGAAGAAAACAAAAAGTTTTATTGGAGTGTAGATAATAGTATACAGAACCTATAGTTTTTACAAAGATCAACTATCGCTATCATCTAAGGACTCCTTTGGTATATTCAGCATGCAAGCCAAAAGTGTTTGGTACAAGATAACTGGCAGGAAGTGGTCCTTTTGTACAGAAATTTTTGGTAAAGTCATCACTTCTACTCCGTCAACGAAGTAACCTGTGACAATATAGTAGGGAATAGCAAAAAAATGAGTTTTCTAACAATACTCTTCTCTAAATTTCTTACAAGTGATTTCTTTGTATCATCTTTCTCGTCTTTCTGCCATTTTTCCAAAATTTTCAACAAAAAGTGGGGATTTATTTTCCAAATTTGGACAAACCCAGTAGAATGCAACTATATAATGTGTTTGTTTATAAATATAGGGGTGAGTCAGTAGAAAAGGGACAATTCATTTTTAGTAAATTTTTTTAATTTTTAAATTAAAATATCTTGACAACTATTTCATCAAATTTGCTAAAAAATTTTTTATTTTAATCTTGAAATTATATAGAATTAAAATAAAAAATTTTATTAAATTTATTAAGATAGTTGTTAAAATATTTAAGCTTAAAGTCAAGAAAACTTTTACTTAGAAAAAATTTGTCCCTTTTCTACTAACTCACCCCTACATAGTTTCAGTACTGCTCCATATGATGTCGCTCAGTCAATGGTTTAGGAATATCTGAGGTTGGTCATACAGTTAGAAAAAGATATTAGTTAAGGTGTAGCTTTACAGTAGAAATATGCAATAGTTGCATTTGTTATATAATTTTATTCAGTCTACTATGGGTTATAATAGTGTATTCACTTTTTTTTTTTCCATTAGTTTTTGTTTCTTTTTTGTTAGACTAGCCTTTGTGCTTTACCATGTGGTTTTTTTTCTTTTTTGTTTTTCTCCTCCATTTTTCGGTTTTGTTCTTTTTTATTTTGTATTTCTCGTTTTTTTGGCTTTTGATTGTTTTTTTTTGTTTACTCCTCTCCTTATTTGCTCTTAGTAAATTCCTTGTTAGTTAAAGGAATAGAAGGAGAGAAAAGCCATTTTGGTATGGCATTTAGGCTAGTTTAATATAGCCTCTAGTTTTTAAATTCATCTTTAAATTAGTACGGCAGGTTGTACTTAGGCATCTTTATAGAATGATTTTTTAGAATTAGAGGATTACATGGGTTAGTACTGTAGTAGCAAAGTTAGTGTTAGATAACTGTATGAAAGGTTTGAAGTAAGATTGGGATATTTATCGTTAGAGTAAAGGTAGTGCAGAATTAGGGTTAGACTAGTATTAGACGAAAGAGATAGGGTTATGGTTAGGGTAAGAGTAGTGCGAGATTAGGGTTAGACTAGTTGAAAGAGATTAGGTTATAGTTAGGGCAAGGGTAGTGCGGGAATAGAGTTAGGCTAGTATTAATTAAGAAACTTATGTAAATAAATATGAAATAAATATATATTGATATGTAATATAAATTATAATAATAAACATGAAATTGTTTTTATAATTTTATTGGTCGAATTGGGCTTGTATAATAGGGAAATTCCTTCTGGTTAAGATTAGCAATTCTCAAAATAAAAATAAGAAAAAAAACATTAAAAAAATAAAATTATAATAATAATAAAACCGAATAAAAAAAAATTAAATAAATTAAAAATAAATTAAAAATAAAAATAAAATAAATTATTAAAATAAAAAAAAAAGCATAAAAAAAAAATAAATAATACAGTAATTTTAAAAAAAAAAAAATACTACGTGTATGTATGGCATATGACCAGGTCATAACAGGTCATATTAAAGTTTAATTAGTAAGATTATATGACCATAGTTATATAATTTCATTAATTAAACTTGGTAATATAATCTGTTATGACTTTGTCAAATGGTCTTAGCAATTGAACTTAGTAATATAATGACCTGTTATAACCAGTTATAACAGGTCATATCACAATAAAGTTATATAATAGCTTATAACAGGTCATATTACTAATTTCATTTGCTGAGATCATTTGACAAAGTCATACCAGATTTTATTACCAAGTTTAATTAATGAAATCATATAACTATGGTCATATAATCTTACTAATTAAACTTTAATATGACTTGTTATAACCTGGTCATATGCCAACACTGATATACATGGGTACTAATTAATTGATTTGCAAATCTGCATAATATATAAATTATAGACCAAAATTAAACCCGATAAATAAATAATACATGTAGTGTACAAATCTTTTTTTACCAAAGTAAATAAAAAAAATAATGTGCTTTTTTTACTTTATTTATTTGTTTATTTATTTATAATTTTTAATGTTTTTATTTTTCTAATGTAATTCTCACAAAAAAGAATAAATTTGCCAAAATATTAAATATAACAATGCGAAATTTTAAATGTTATGCTAAAATTCAATATGTGATCATTATTTAAATTAATACTAATTTGCCAAATTTTAAATTTGGATCTTGGTTTAAATTTAACTAGTTTGCTAAAAAAAATATGACCTATATGAAAGATGTCCGGGGTCCTTGCATGATGCAGTCATTCTAAATCTAGAAACACTCTAGGAATATTATATAAGTTAGTTAGGGGGCATCCATAAATAACATTATACAAGGTGGATTGGATGAACAATAACGTTTTTCTCAATAAGTAGAGGGGTCAAAAAAATATAATGTAATTTTTTTAAAAAAAATTGGCTAAAATTGAACCAGTGGTCCAAATTTAATGATTTTGGTACCATTCGATTCATCTCGGTGAGAGGAGTCGAATGGTACCAAATTCATTTCATTTGGATCACTGAATCAATTTTTATTGGCCAAATACTATTGGTTATTATGTTTTCTTATAAAATTACTAAAAAATTAATGGTTTTTTGTGAATAACTATTGATCTAGTAATCCAAATGAAATGATTTTGATATCATTGGATTCGTCTCACTAAGACGAATCGATTATACCTAAATCATCCAAATCGGATCACTGTATCACAATATATTCAAGTTTTTGTAAAATTTTATATATAAATATACGGATTTTGAAAAATTTTTTTATATAGTAAAGGAGGGGGTCCAGCGCTACTATAAGGGGTACATAACGTTATTTATGGATGCCCATTTAAAATTAATTAGTAAAATTTTATAAATCATAAGATTTTATAAAATTTTATTAATAAAATTTTATAAAATCTTATAATACAAATTTTTATAAATTAATTCTAACTTTATGCACCAAGAAAACATATTTAGCACTTAAAAATACATCAAATCAGTAGATTTATTTTTATTTTCTTTGAAATTTAGAGATTAAATGCATTTTTGATCAAAAAAGTCAAATTTAAGCATTTTTTCAAATTTCAAGTAAAAAAAAAACAATACTGCTAATTTAATGTGTTTTTAAACCCCGAACAAGTTTATTTAGTAAATTAAATTAGAATTAATTAGTAAAATTTTATGAATAATAAGATTATATAGAATTTTATTAATAAAATTTTATAAAATCTTATTATTCACAATATTTTACTAATTAATTCTAACTTATTGTACTAGGTAAACTTGTTTAGAGCCTATAAATCAGCAGTATTGTTTTTATTTTATTTGAAATTTGAAGAAAAGATACTTAAATTTGACTTTTTGATCAAAAATCCAAAATTATATATCTATTCTCCAAATTTTAGATAAAATAAAAATAACTCAGCTGATTTGCTATATTTTAGATGCTATACAAGTTTACTTAGTATATTAAGTTAGAATTAATTAGTAAAAGTTTGCGAATTATAAGATTTTATAAAATATTATTAATAAAATTCTATAAAATTTTATGATTCACAAAATTTTACTAATTAATTCTAACTTCATGTACTAAATAAACTTATTTAGAATCTAAAAATACCATATATTAAATCAGTAGAATTGTTTTTATTTTGCTTGAAATTTGAAGAAAAGATGCTTAAATTTGACTTTTTTGATAAAAATCTAAATTATGCATCTATTCTTCAAATTTTAAGTAAAATAAAAATAACTTTATCAATTTGAGCATTTTTAGGTACTAAATATATTTACTTAATGTATAAAATTAGATTTAATTAATAAAAATTTGTGTGTATTATAAGATTTTATAAAATTTTATTAATAAAATTCTATAAAATCTTATGATTC
>QKWP01000579.1:175801-186922 GCA_003550325.1 Gigaspora rosea
TAAGGCCGTATAAAGTTTGTACTTTGTACATTCTATTCTAACTTACATATTCGTCAGGTGTCATTAGTGGCCAGACAAAGAGATCCAGGCGTATTTCAGAAATAAATGAGAGTTTAAAAATTTTATTTGTGTATCAAAATTTTGAAATCGAAAAAAGAAATAGGAGTCTTAGAGACTCCCATTTGACAAGATAAGTAAAAATTTTTTATTATGCAGATCAACAAACTATTTAATAATAATAAAACGATATTAGAAGCAGTATCGATTAATTATAAAATAATTTATAATAATGAAGGCCACATAAATAAGTGTATTCAAATTTTAATTAAAAAATAAATAAGATTTGATTTGTACATCACTTATTTGATAATAAATACGTCTTCTTGTTTTTATCAAAATAAGATTTACGAATTTTTTATAATGAATTTCACAAGTCACGAAGTCATATCCTTGCTTAATAAACGTATAAAAAAAAGATAATGAAACGATAAAAGCATTATCTTTATAAATATAAATAAAAAATATGATTATTAATAAGTAATTATTCTGTGGCTCATAATCTGCATTACGAATTGACGATCAAGAAAATCGAGAAAAAACACGTTTCAATTCAGAATTGAAGTAAATCCAGAAATGACTTGGAAGAATAATAGTATAGAATAATCCTTTTATCATGCAGCGTTCAACTTGCGCTTTTCTTATCGTATTCTGTACCTATGTAATAGAAAAATAAAATTAGTGCTTACTATACAAGTATGCATTCATATATATAATATGGGGTCTTTGTCTTGAAAATGACCTTACGAGGCTATGTAGATCTTATGAATAAAAAATTAAAATTTCTAGTCATCCAATAATCCAATTCAAATATTTTTTTTTTATTTCATAGAACTCACTAAGCTCTACAAAATAAAAAAAAGTTTATTTGAATTGGATTACTGGATAGCTTGAAATTTTAAGCTTTATTCATAAAATCTACATAGTCCCGTAAGGTCATTTTCAAAGCAAAGACCCTATATAATAATTGTTATACAAAAAAACTGAAAGCCAGAATAAGTTTAAAGTGTAACTGATTTATATCGACCTTTTAAATAAATATGATAAACGAAATATTAAAATTGTCTATAGCATTTGTATCAATAATAAAGTCAATCTATTCCAATTAGTTATATATTTTCATACAATACTATATATATGTTTATAACAAAATTGTTAATAACGTAGCATTTTTATAAATGTTAAATTGCATTAGGAAAACAATTTAAAGAAATTTGGCCTGAAAAATACGATGCTTATATGAGTTTAGATTTTAATAAGTAAGTGATGTAGTAATTTTAAGGATATTTAATTTATAATATAAATTTCCTCTGAATTATATAATACATGTAAAGTAGCAACAACCGGCAAAGGTCTTTACTTCAACAAGCGACCTTCAAGATTAGAACGTGATGGATATGATGAAGAAGTATACTTTAGCAATACATTTAGTCCGATATTCAAATCTGATGGCACAGTCGGTGGTTTATTTTGTATAGCACAAGAAACTACTCAAAAAGTTTTAACTACTCGAAGACTAAAATTACTTGATCATCTTGCATCTAGTTAGTACTTATAATTTTAATTACTTGTTGATTATAGTTGATAATCATTACGAGAATTATATTTATGGAATTATATTTATTGTGTTCTTATTTAAAATACTTTAAGGGTAGAGTCCAATGTTGATCATTTTCATATAAAATTGATGTACGAAAAAAATTTATATAGGTATTACAAAAACGCAAAAATACCGTTCCTGATAGATCGTCGGTACCTTTCCTGATGGGATAAAAAAAATCACCGATTTACATACTGTTCCTGATGTCATATGAATAGTAGCTACGCCAAAATTTTTGACAAAACTTTGAGCGAAGGTAGCTTAGCAACCACCTAATCAAATTCAATGAAAATTTTTTTATTTGAATTATATGAATTCATATAATTCAAATAAAAAAATTTTCATAGAATTTGATTAGGTGGTTGCAGAGATATCTTTGATCAAAGTTTTAGAGAATTTCAAAACCGTATCACATGACAGATACGTTTAAATTTTTAACAAAACTGGGTCAAGGATATCTCTACAACCACCTGATAAAATTTGATGAAAATTTTTTTACTTATTCTATGGATCCATAATAATTAACTAAAAAATTTTTATCATATTTGATCAGGTGGTTGCAGAGATATCCTTGATCAAATTTTTGTTAACAATTTTAAACATATCTGTTATGTGATAAGTATTTTGAAATTCTCTAAAACTTTGATCAAAGATATCTCTGCAACCACCTAATCAAATTCGATGAAAATTTTTTTATTTGAATTATATGGATCCATATAATTCAAATAAAAAAATTTTCATCGAATTTGATTAGGTGGTTGCAGAGATATCTTTGATCAAAGTTTAGTCAAAAATTTAAAACGTATCTATCATATGACAGATACGTTTTAAATTTTTGACAAAACTTTGATCAAAGATATCTCTGCAACCACCTAATCAAATTCGATGAAAATTTTTTTATTTGAATTATATGAATCCATATAATTCAAATAAAAAAATTTTCATCGAATTTGATTAGGTGGTTGCAGAGATATCTTTGATCAAAGTTTTGTCAAAAATTTAAAACGTATCTGTCATGTGATACGCGTTTTGAAATTCTCTAAAACTTTGATCAAAGATATCTCTGCAACCACCTAATCAAATTCGATGAAAATTTTTTTATTTGAATTATATGGATCCATATAATTCAAATAAAAAAATTTTCATCGAATTTGATTAGGTGGTTGCAGAGATATCTTTGATCAAAGTTTTAGAGAATTTCAAAACGCGTATCACATGACAGATACGTTTTAAATTTTTGACAAAACTTTGATCAAAGATATCTCTGCAACTACCTAATCAAATTCGATGAAAATTTTTTTATTTAAATTATATGGATTCATATAATTCAAATAAAAAAATTTCATTGAATTTGATTAGGTGGTTGCAGAGATATCTTTGATCAAAGTTTAGTCAAAAATTTAAAACGTATGTATCATATGACAGATACGTTTTAAATTTTTGACAAAACTTTGATCAAAGATATCTCTGCAACCACCTAATCAAATTCGATGAAAATTTTTTTATTTGAATTATATGAATCCATATAATTCAAATAAAAAATTTTCATCGAATTTGATTAGGTGGTTGCAGAGATATCTTTGATCAAAGTTTTGTCAAAAATTTAAAACGTATCTATCATATGACAGATACGTTTTAAATTTTTGACAAAACTTTGATCAAAGATATCTCTGCAACCACCTAATCAAATTCAATGAAAATTTTTTTATTTGAATTATATGAATCCATATAATTCAAATAAAAAAAATTTCATCGAATTTGATTAGGTGGTTGCAGAGATATTTTTGATCAAAGTTTTGTCAAAAATTTAAAACGTATCTATCATATGACATCAGGAACAGTATGTAAATCGGTGATTTTTTTTATCCCATCAGGAAAGGTACCGACGATCCATCAGGAACGGTATTTTTGCTACAAAAACGCTAAATATAAAAATTTTTTAAATTGCAATCAATTTTAATCAAAAATTAGTGGCGCATAGATCAAATTCTTCCTTTTATAGTAGTGAAACTTTAAACGCTTGTACTATTTAAAAAAACCTATATTTATATATCATAAAGTTCTCTGAGGTAACCACAAATTCTCAGTAGTAAAACAAAATAGATAATCCTGATTGGTTTATATCATATGATTTTTGTAACCAATTTGTAATACCTGATCTTTAAACATGCGTTTCTCTGTGAAGATTTAACCAATTTTAATAATTTTACTACCGTTAGAATCAGAAAAACCTATTCTACAATTTTTTTTAGAAATTAAAGTAGTTTACTTAATATAATATTTTTTAATTTTAAAAAGAAAAAAATTTTACTATTTGTTTTATATATAATTTGCAAATAGTGTACTCTACTCTTAAATTTATGATGTAAACAAGTATTACACCGAGTGATGCTAGTATATATATAATACGCAAATTAAAATATTTATTATAATTGTATTTTACCCTATATTATCCTATATCATATTTTAAGTTAACCGGATAGCTCAATAATTTATTTATCAATTTTATAATTCGGGTATCCGGATAGCCTAACAGTTAACCGGTTATTGTACCTTAGGTACGATCACTAATCTTTGATCACTATATACATACTTTAAAATGATGCAAATTCGATCACTAGATCATGAGAATTTTGCCTGTAAAAATTGTACGTATGTACGAAGTTCTTTTTATCATATTAATACTTTTTTATACTAAATTAATTAATTAATTATTTTTGTAATGAAATGGTTGTATGCGTCACCCATCATTAACCCGAGTCTGACCCGGATTTGACCCGACCCGGGTTTTTTCTGACCCAGGTCTGACCCGACCCGGGTTTGATCTGACCCAACCCGACCCAGCTAAGACCCTATTGCATATAAGTATATTTAAACTCAAACCAGTTTGCATAAAATTTAAAGTCTAAGTTTGGTTTATTTCTGAACTAGACCTAAACTGGACCTATTCTGATCCTGACCAGACATGAACTGGCCTAATTATATGTTGTTTAAATCCTTTACCCTTTAAAAAATTTTAAATTTGTTATATTAAACAAAGAATTAAATTAAAATGGTCTAATTAATAAATAATATTTAATAAAATTATCTCATAAATACTTTATAATAATTATTTAATTTATAAAATAATTCAAATTTAGTTAGAAATACTTTAACAGTACTAAAACAAAGAAAATACTATATATTTAGTTAAAAAAAAAATTATCGATCAATATAAGTTTTGATTAATGAATAGTTATGTGCATATATATAATAGGCTACTTTACAAATATGAGCCAAGTAGTACTGGTACCCAAGCTTTACCCATATAATATAAAGGTAATTCCTAGCCCTATCAGGACTCTGGATAAATGTCATATTTTTTTTAGCAAATTGATTCAAATTTGATTTAAGATCCAAATTTAATTTTAGCAAATTGAAGTTAATTTTAAAAAGGGTCATAATTGAATATTTTGTCAAATTACTAAGATTTTACGTATGTTATATTTTATTTTTAACAATTTACCCACATTTTGCAAGAAACATTATAACAAGTTAAGTTATACTATAATGATCGATCCAGATATAACAAGTTATTAATGCCTATATGGAGCAAATTAATTAATTATAATTGGAAATAAGTAAAAGAAGTTGTAGCATGTAATCAGGCTTTAGTATTAATAGCAACTTGCATATGTATTACGATCATTGATCATGATTGTATGTTGATAAACAAATAATTATATAATGCAATTGTGTAGGGTTATAATTAAGCAAATTAGTTAGTAATTCATATAACTAGGCTAATATGTAGCATTGTAGGGCCGGAGCCAAAGTATTTAAAATTTTAAATACTATATTGTACTGCATATTTCTGATATAGTATTTATACTCGGCTAATGTATAGCATTATATGCCTAAACCCATCATATGATGTTCATCATATTACACAAATGCGTTAATATGCATATATGTTGGTAACATTAAAGCACAAATATAGACACACATGCGGACAGACAAAAAATTTCCAAATTCCATTTCTGATAAAATTTACATCAAATATATGCAAGTATATCAAAAAAGTAAAATTTGTCAAGATTTTTACAATTGAAGCACATCAGGAAGGTAATTTTTGTATCACTTTGCATAGACGCTAATTGACCGTTACTACGCTCCGGCCAATAATTGTAGTAATTATTATGTAGTTGGTATCTTTTTTGAAATTTTCAAGAAATATAAAATGTGAAGGTATCTTAGCAACTACCTAATTAAGATAAAGATTTTTTTATTTGAATTCTATAGATTCATAGAATTCAAATAAAAAATTTTTATCGAATTTGATCAGATGGTTGCTAAAATACCTTTGTCCAAAGTTTTAGAAAAATTTGGTGCAGCTTGTATTTTAATAGACATTTTGATTTTTTCTAAAACTTTGAGTAAAGGTATCTTAGCAATCATCTGATCAAATTCGATGAAAATTTTTTTATTTGAATTTTATAAATCCATAAAATTCAAATAAAAAAATTTCTATCAAATTTGATTAAGTAGCTGCTAAAATATTTTCGCACAAAGTTAAGATTTTCATTTTGTATTTTATATATTCAAAAGTAGATTTTATATTTTAAAAGCAGATTTTACATATTTTATATATTCAAAAGGAGTTTTATATATAAAAAGCCAATTTACATATTTTATATATTCAAAAGTGGGTTTTAATAGCCATTACAGTTTTAAAAATTTGCATTATATTTATTTACTCGATGCTAAATATTTTTTTTTTATAAGTGAGGTCTGTTCTCGTTTCCTTTATTGTAGATATTACAGGAGTTCCATAATATGGTACATTAATTGTAGGAAGGGGAGGGTAAAGCTAATTTACTTCTGACCTAGACTTAACTAAGGAAGGTCGCAGAACTAACTAGATTATATATGCTATGGTAGTAGAGGAGGTATTGTGTGCTATGAAGTTATGAGTCCAGAGTCTATATTTTAGTTCTTTGGGTGTAAAGGTGTTATTACTAGGAATGGGGATAAGGTTGTTAGAGGTGAGTAGAGCAGTAATCTTGGCTATCGCCGCTCTGCTGATCTTCCAGATTTTATGTAGATTCTTGATAATTTTATTATGGAGTTGAGGGGTGAGTAAAGCTTTAGTTTTTTGGTTTATAGACGGAAAGCAAGTTCTTGTAATGATTAGACCGATGGGTAGGCATTTGTCGTATGAGAAGTGTAGGTGTATAAAGTTGTCGATGAAGGGCTGAGCATTAATGTTATTTAGATTGTGTTTAGTACAGATTTGCGTATGATTTGTTTGATTATTTCAAAGATAGGCAGGTCATTGCTTGGGCATGTAATCCAATGGGTGCCGTCCTCCTATTTTTGTCTGCATCTTGGACACCTTGGGTCAGGGTATTTGGACGGGTCTCAGTAGTGTAGATTCAGGAGGTTTGGTAATTTATTAGATAGCACAGTCAAACCTCCCTAAGTGCACCCTCCCTAAGTGCATACCCTCCTTAAGTGCACACCTTAGCCCGGTCCCAAGCTTGGGACTTAATGATAAGTGCACACCCTCCAACCTCTGCACGTGCATAGATTTTGTGGTCCCAGACTTATATATACACCTCCATAAATGCACGCATGTGATCTTTGACCAATTAAAATACTGGATGACCACGTGATTTTAATATTATTTTATCATATTCGCAGATTTTTGGAATTTATTATTAAAAATTCCAAAAATATTTAACAGCGAATAACTTTTGTCCCACTGGTCCATTTTTAATGAAACAACTATCAAATGTTCACATTAATGAGACGATTCTAATGAACCCAAAATCGTTAAAGTCCAATTACTGGATCCAGAGATTGTTAACGATTTGTGTCACTTCGAGTATTTAAGGATTGAAAAAAACCAATCTTTAAATATCTGAGTGACACAAATCATTAACGATCTCTGGTTCCAGTGATTGGATTTTAGCGATTTTGGGTTCTTTAGAACCGTCTTATCAATATGAACATTTTGGTAGTTTTATAAAAAACGGACCAGTGGAACAAAAGTTATTCACTATTAAATATTTTGGAATTTTTTTTATATATTTCTATAAATGCACACCCTCTATAAATGCACACTTATGCCCGGTCCTAATGGCATGCACTTAGGGAGGTCTGACTGTAACTTGATTTTGAAGGCCTTGAGAGCAGATTTATTTGGATCAGTTTGGAGGGATAGAGGTTTGCCATCATATGATATTAGTAAGTATGTATAGGTCCAGTTGATTTGAAGTTGTGTGTTGCTCCATTCTGTAGTCCTGGCTGTAAATGCCATTGTGCGATTGTGGTGGCATTGAACAGGTGCCATAGGAATCATCTTGGTGTGCGTGAGATATTGTGTGTAAGAAATTGTATGTATATGAGTTACCAATCTGCTGAACCACAAGCTCCGAGTGAGTAGATTCCAGTGGGTCAGATATGATTAATGTTTCCTTGTAGTTAACAGTTAAGTTGATTTCTTTTGTAGTAATAATAGTTTTAATTGCTAATAGGAGTTGTAGTTGATTCATAGTGTATATTCTCCTGTGGTGATAAGTTGGAGTGGAGATAATCGTGTCGAGTACATTTTTTAGGTATTTGGAGTTTGTTGAGATTTCAGTCCATTGATGACATGTAATTACTGTAATTGCTGCTGCCGTTGCTGTAAGTGCAGCTTTGAGTAGTGATGGCCAAGATTCATTGTGGATATGTAGTACTGTTTGTGGGTTACTAATGCTAAGGCCACTCCAATTTAAATCTATGTTTAACATAACCCCCCTCTCTAGATTGAGCAAATTATGGGGGAAGTTAAACAATATATATATATATAACTTTTAGATTCAAATTTCACTTTTCATATTACTAAAATGAATCCATACAGAAAAATCACCAAAATTAGAGTAGCTGCATGATACAGTCATGCTAAACCTAAGAACATTATATAAGTTAGTTAGAATTAATTAGTAATATTTTATGAATTATAAAATTTTATAGAATTTTATTAATAAAATTTTATAAAATCTTATTATACACAAATTTTTATTAATTAATTCTAACTTTATGCACTAAGTAAACATGTACAGCACCTAAAAATACATCAAATCGGCAGGGTTAGTTTTATTTTACTTGAAATTTGGATAATAGATGCATAATTTTGGATTTTTGATCAAAAAAGTCAAATTTAAGCATCTTTTCTCCAAATTTCAAGTAAAATAAAAACAAGACTGCCGATTTAATGTATTTTTAGGCTCTGAACAAGTTTACTTCGTGAATTAAGTTAAAATTAATTAGTAAAATTTTATGAATCATGAGATTTTATAGAATTTTATTAATAAAATGTTATAAAATCTTATAATACACAAATTTTTATTAATTAATTCTAACTTTATGCACTAAGTAAACATATTAAGCACCTAAAAATGTATCAAATTGGCAGAGTTATTTTTATTTTACTTAAAATTTGGAGAATATATGCATAATTTTGGATTTTTGATCAAAAAAGTCAAATTTAAGCATCTTTTTTCCAAATTTCAAGTAAAATATAAACAATTCTACCAAATTAATGTATTTTTAAATTCTAAATAAGTTTAATTAGTGCATGTAGTTAGAATTAATTAGTAAAAATTTGTGAATCATAAGATTTTATAGAATTTTATTAATAAAATTTTATAAAATCTTATAATACACAAATTTTTAATAATTAATTCTAAATTTATGCACTAAGTAAACATGTACAGCACCTAAAAATAGTGATTCTGGCTGATCAAAATTTATCAGCTAGGCTAAGCTGATAAATTTTGATTAGCTTAGCTGGCTTAGCTGATTTTATAATTAGACTATTAGTATGTGAATATTAACTATAAAACTTATTAATTATGCATGTGCGGTGAATGAAAATGACATGTATATATGTGCATATAATAAAATTTTTTATAGAAAAAAAGTTCGCACATATGACAATTGCAATAATAAAAACATGAATAAGAGAATCTATATTACAATAATGAATGGCCTGAGTGTTATTTTGATTTGCGAATTCGATCAAATGTTCATAAACATTACTTATTGTATGGGTCTTATGTAACAACCTGTACTTTTTTCACTTATTTATTGGCACATGTTTA
This sequence comes from Gigaspora rosea, assembly GCA_003550325.1. Lineage (NCBI taxonomy): Eukaryota > Fungi > Glomeromycota > Glomeromycetes > Diversisporales > Gigasporaceae > Gigaspora > Gigaspora rosea. The sequence continues at coordinate 185,588 of QKWP01000579.1, forward strand.
AAAAATAACTAAATCGGAACACTTTAATATTGATAAAAGTATGAAAGTATCCCGATTTAATTATTTTATTGTTTTTATTGAGGTAAAGGTAACGCACGGGTTGTTCACATACAATAATATAGGGATTGTATAAATAACTAAATTTGCATGGTTAATCTGTATCACATAGCCTTCGGCCATGCGACCCATGTTAACTTGTGCAAATTTAGTTATTTTCTACAACATAGTATCATGTGCATTTAAACACATTTAAATATTATGGTGTACATCTTATAGTACTATATGGGCCCTCAAAAGTAGAAACCAAGGAATTTGGCCGATCATGGGTTTTGAGAAAATCGGCAAAAACTATTTTGTTACACAAAATCAAACCAATCTAAAATTAGGTTATTCATGATTAACAAACCTGTTTAAACAGGATTATTAGATCTGCAGATTCCGTATTACTATCGGTAAATCTCAGTAAATCTATTTTTAGATTATAGCGTCAAAAGCTTTTAACTGTTGTATTGCAAAAATTTATTAAGTGATCAGACTTTCATTATTAAGTAAAAAAGATTGGGCCTAAAATTTTACACCTAATCAATCAAACAGGTCAATTTTCAAAAAATAGTCAAATTCCTTGGTTTCTACTTTTGAGGGCCCATATTTATCTATTGTATGAGAATTGTTTAACCAAGCATCGCTTTAACAGGTTTTTTCTCGATTATAGTGCATGACGATCACTATAAAAAATGTCTTTTTGTGCATAATACGCGTAAATTATATTTTCTATTTTTGGAAAAATAAAAATCGATTAGCCGATTTTGAAAAAATCGACCGGCTAAGCCAAAAATTTTTGGCTTAGCCGACTTTGTCATATCAGCCAGAATCACTACCTAAAAATACATCAAATCAGCAGGGTTATTTTTATTTTACTTGAAATTTGGAGAATAGGTGCATAATTTTGAATTTTTGATCAAAAAAGTCAAATTTAAGTATCTTTTCTCCAAATTTCAAGTAAAATAAAAGCTATACTGCCGATTTAATATATTTTTAGGCTTTTAACAAGTTTACCTAGTGAAATAAGTTAGAATTAATTAGTAAAATTTTATGAATAATAAGATTATATAGAATTTTATTAATAAAATTTTATAAAATCTTATGATTCACAATATTTTACTAATTAATTCTAACTTATTTCACTAGGTAAACTTGTTTAGAGCCTAAAAATACATCAAATCGGCAGTCTTATTTTTATTTTACTTGAAATTTGTAGAAAAGATGCTTAAATTTGACTTTTTTGATCAAAAATCCAAAATTATGCACCTATTCTCCAAATTTCAAGTAAAATAA
>QKWP01000579.1:187226-198719 GCA_003550325.1 Gigaspora rosea
AATTTGGAGAAAAGATGCTTAAATTTGACTTTTTGATCAAAAATCCAAAATTATGAATCTATTCTCTAAATTTTAAGTAAAATAAAAAATAGCTCTGCTAATTTGATGAATTTTTAGGTGCTGAATATGTTTACTTAGTGCATAAAGTTAGAATTAATTAATAAAAATTTGTGTATTATAAGATTTTATAAAATTTTATTAATAAAATTATATAAAATCTTATGATTTATAAAATTTTACTAATTAATTCTAACTTTATGTACTAAGTAAACTTGTCAGCACCAAAAAATAAATATAAGTATATTCAAACTCAAACCAGTCTGTATAAAATTTAGAGTTGAGTCTGGTTCGATCCTAGACCGGACCTGAACCAGACCTATTCCGATCCTAGCCAGACCCAAACTGGACCTAATTATTTGTTGTTTAAGTCCCCCCCTTCTAAAAAATTTTGAACTTGTAATGTTAAATAAAGAATTAAATTGGAGTGGCCTAATTATAGCTGAGGGGTGGTGATAGAGTTAACAAGGATGTTAGTGCTAGCTATTTCTATTTTCACAGGTTCACAGTCTTTATTGTGTTTGGATTGTTTTAGGTACACGTTCCATAGATTCGAATTAATGTTAGAGAATGCGTTTATGAGTTTGAGGGTCATTTGGTCAGATGTAGATAGCCATGTATAATCAGGAGTAGTCTTGGGTAGGTGATTTCGGTATTTGATTGCTAGCTTTATGCTAGGTAGGTGAACTCTAATTGTAAATAAGGAGTCGACCTGTGTTGGAATTAACTCTCTAATATCAGATATAAAAAAGCATTTTATGGATTTTTCTTTTATAGGCTTTAGGTTGCAGCTATAGCATCTGGTGAGTGGTTTTGTTTGTTTGTTGAATTCCCAATAGCTCATTTTGGCGTTATTGTTTATTATATTACTTATTTTTCCTATATGGCCGCTATGTGTGATTACCCATTGTTTTTTCATACTGTTGTTCTTGGGTGTTGTGAAAGGATTGGGCATTGTGAGGCTGGAATCAGAGTAGGTGTGATCAGTTAGTAAGTCATGGATTTGTTTGAACCATAGGGGTTGTCTCCTATGTAGGATTTTCTGAAAGTTGTGAGGTATAGTTTGCCAGTTAATAACTTCGTTGCAATCGTAACTCAGGAATTGTTCTATGTATCCAATGTTATACTGGTTGAGCCTGGTTCTGAGGTATGAGCAGTTTGGGGCGTTAATTATGATAGTGTTAATGGGAGTGCCTTGGATGTTTTGTGAGGATGGCCAGGGGTGATTTGCGTTTGTAATTTGTATATCAAAGTCGTGTAAAGTGTGGATGATTTGGGCTATAGTAGTTTTGATCTCCTTTGTCGGAAATACAGGTGGTTGTAAAAGGATAGATTAGTTGGTACATGTAGCATTTTGTAATTGTTGTAGACGTATCTTAAGCAGAGAAGTTTGGAAATCAGGGTGATTTAGTGCTTTGGTAAAGAGAGAGACATGTTGAAGAGATTGGATTTGTTTGGTTTGCTTTAGGGCATATATGCGGTGATGGTAAAGGAAGGAGTTAGGGACTGATTTTGCTAGGCCAGCTTTGTGTTTTACAGTTAGTGTATATTTGGTAGTTCGATGCTAGATGTTATAATTTAGTTTTTAGCAAATTACTATAAAATTTATATATAATAATCCAACTTTTAGCAAATTTACTTGATTTTAGGGGTAGCAAAAATGTTTAAATTTATGCAGATCAGTTAGAGTGGTAACATATATTATGTAATATAATTTTACTATATTCTCTATCTCTCTTCTCCCTATATAAGAGAAATTTGATTGGCTATTATAAACTTCTTTATTTAACATAAGATTTCAGAAACCCTCCTATTATATTATATAATTACTGAATCCACCCCACTACTCTAACGATAAATTATATTTTATTAAATATATATTTTAATTAATATTACATATTTTTTTTTGAACTTAGACAGCCTCACCAGCACTTTTATTTAAAATGATTGTATTTGTAACCAAAACAAATAATTATTTAAATTCTAAGTCTGATATCACCCAACATTTCGCTCAATTCGATGAATTCTCAAATGCGACCTGCCACACTACTTCAAACTAAGTTTGAATTAGAATGCCTTATCATGACTGCCTACTTTTTAAACCCCCTTCTCTTAACTTCCTGAGTAGAGGTAATCTACTAGAAAAAAAACATATCATGAAATAAAAGAGAAAAAATATAAAGGGAGAAAGCTTCAAACTCTAAACGAAAAACCCAATAAAATCAAAATAAACAAATAGAAATAAAAAGAAAGAGGCAAAAAACTGCAGTATATAATAGCGTAGTGCCGCTAAACAGCATAGAAAAAACAAAGAAAACTTAAAATATAAAAGAAAAATCTAGAACTAATGATAAAAATTATATAATACTACGCAAGAAAACGGCACGCTAAAGTATTTTATGTACATAAAAAAAACAAAAAAACATTTTGGAATTTAGTTCTGCAGATCTGTCTACTCCACTATGCCACGTCTCATTACATATCCGTTTCTGTTTATCAACTTGCATGCCTTCTTCCCGATTAGAATAGGAACAACTATAGATGCTGGTAAAATTAAACTATTTCACCAAGTGAAATGGTAAAATAGTTTCACCAGAATTACACCAAAATTTTATTTTGGTGAATTGGTGAAATTGGTGAATTGGTAAATTGGTGAAATTGGTGAAATTGGTGAATTGTTAAATTGGTAAAACAGTGAATTGAATTGGTAAAACGATAAATTGGTGAAATGGTGAAATNAAAGTTTCTATGTAAACAATATTTTGTTTACATAGAAACTCTATATGGTTGTGAAATGTTTTTTAATGATATTTTGTGATATACTAGGCCGATTTTAATGATTTTACTACCATTAGAATCACAAGAATGTGCTCTACAACTTTCGTCTAGTAGAGAAGAAAGGTTAGCTTAGTAAAAAAATTCGCCATTGCTCTGGTAATGCCAGATTCCAAAAATTTGATAAACAATAATTGATTTTCCCCATATATTACTACATATTTTTACTGTTTGGTATATGGATCACGAATTAATTTTGTCTTTCAAGTAAAATAGGTCAAAAACAATTTTGTCTTCAAATTTTAATTTCGGGGTTTAGAACCCGAAATAATTTCGTCCTTATGTATAGTTCTACTCTATCTTGCCCAGAGCTTGTAATTTAATAACTAAGCTCAGCTCTAGTAGTACAGTTAACCCTCCATAAATGCAACTCGTAGGGACAAGCCTATGGTGCCAGTGGCTTTAAATCTCCATAAAAAATAGCTTTACAAAAAATACTACTTCTCTTTTAAAAATTTATAAAATGTAAAACTAATCCACAAGATTTGTTCTTTATGACCTAAAGAATAAAACTTGTGGTTTAAATTTCAATTTAAAGCAAAACTGGTAGAGCAGTAGGCTTTTAAAAATTGACAATTTATTAGTAAATTGTAAAAATGTGAATGTATATGTTTTTAATTTAACCCAATCAGAATGCTGCATTATGGTTATATAATACTACTTTTTGGGCTGTCAAAAAAATTTCACCCTCAAAAAAATCAAAAAAAAAAAAAAAAAAAAAAAAAAAAAAAAAAAAAAAAAAAAAAAAAAAAAAAATAAAAAAAAAAAAAAAAAAAAAAAATCAAAATCTAAATAATAAAAAAAAAAAAAAAAAAAAAAAAAAAAAACCAGCCAACCACGCATTTTGATTGGATAGGCTTATATTACATGACTTTTTAGCAAAAGTGAACAAAGCCATGTGATTGGAGGTTTAAAGCCACTGGCACCATATAACATGCATTTAGGGAGGGTTGCATTTAGAATGAGCCAATTAAATTGCAGCTTTAAAAATTTGATCATTAAGTTTGTGTAACTTTTACCAAAACTGTATAACCTATCTTAAATACTAAAATTTGATTGGCTACGTGCATTTAGGGAGGTTAGTGTAATATAAGATGTTATTCAAGAGAACATGCATTTACAGAATATAGAACGTGCATTTAGCACTAATAACATCTTACAGAATAGAACAAAACATGCATTTAGGGAGGTATTGCATTTATGGAAATTGCATTTATGGAGGTCTGACTATACTATTTTTAGGGTACTTATGGGTGGCTTTGGCCTATATTTGGGTTTGATAAATAAATGCTTAGACGCAGAACCTAAAGATAGACCAACTACTAGAGAATTAGCCAATATTCTAAATCATTTTTTGCAAGATTTGAAAAGTAAAACAACTGAATTATATAAGCAAGTTAAAGATTTAACACAAATTTTCTAACATATAATCAAGTCAAATCGATACAATTCAAATATCAAACACATTTACAAGCTATTTATACAAGTTAATTTTTGAATTTTTCAAAACTCTCTAAGCCAAGTAATAACATTTTTTTTTTTTTTTTAAATGTTAAGGTGAGACCTTGCTTTTATCTTTATTAAATTTAATAGAAACTTTTTACGATACTAAAAGAAATTTCATTTTTTTAAAATCTAATGCTAAGAATAAAAACTCAAATATATATCTAAGTAAACCTAAATACTTATCTGCGGCCTAAACCTAATAACATATTTTTTTTAAAATGCTAGAAATATATTGTAAAAATTTTTAAATTTGTCATTAGCAAATTATGGCAAGTATGAGAGATCAATTGTTTTATTATTGTTTTTTTTTATTTCGATTTGTAGAACATGCTTTATTTTTTCATTAATCAATCAATTTTATTTTTTTTTATCTTTTTATTGATTAATTCTTTTAATTATTTTTTTTATTCTGTATTAGCAGATTATGGCAAGTGTGAGTGCATACTCAGACTGTGTCTTTGTATCTCTATATAATAATCTTTTATATAACAAAGATCTAGTAACACATATTGACTAAATTATAGGCCTAAAATTAGATGCAAAGTTTTCAATTATTTTGGATCTAATAAATAAATGCTTAGATGCAGAATCTAAGACAGACCAACAGCTAGAGAATTAGCCAATATTTTAAATCGTTTTTGCAAGATTTGTAAAGTAAAACAACTGAATTATATAAGCAAGTTAAATATTTAATACAAATTTCCTAACATATAATTAAGTCAAATTGACACAATTTGAATATCAAACACACTCACAAGCTATTTATACAAGTTAATTTTTGAATTTTTCAAAACTCTTTAAGCAGGTAATAACATATTTTTTTAAAATGTTAGAAATATGTTTTTGTAAAAATTTCTGAATCTGTTATTAGCAGATTTGGCAAGTATAAGAGATCAATCGTTTTATTATTTTTTTATTTCGATTTGTAGAATATGCTTTATCTTTTCGTTAATTAATCATTTTTAATTTTTTTATTCTTTTATTGATCAATTATTCTCATTATTTTTTTTATTCCAGTATTAACAAATTAAATTACAGCAAGTGTGAACTTGAACAAATTTAATAATACTACCATTTGACATCTACTACTATTACTATTTTGGTCTAAAAATCTTGTTTAGGGTGATGCATGAGAACTCTTAAATAGAAAAAAATCTAGTTATAGTTTCTTTCATATACCTAATCCAAGATTATCATTGAATGAAATGACTATTAAAAGGTTTTGTCTAGTTGATATTTCAGTAGCTTGTGAAAAATTTGTTCATTAAAGCTTTTGAAGCAATGTTACTACTCAATTCTTCATATAATATCTATCTATTTGACTATTAGTTGGAAGAGCAATTGTGGATATCAGGTCCAATTTAGCTCTGATAGTTTACTTGGGTTTAAATTTATAACAATAGTACACAGGTTTATGATTTCATGAGAATATATTAATCTGAGTTGGGATTATTACTTAACTAAATCAATTTATATGATTGATTTAAATAAGATGTATATGATGTAATTAATTAAGCATTGAAGGGGGTAATTTATTATAATAACATTATAAAAACTATACTAATATTATGTAATAACAAAATAATAAAAAATATAATAAAACTAAACTACTACACTATAAAAAAACTGATTATTATTATAACTATATAATCAAATCATCGTAATCTAAGTCATTGTCTAATCTAATTGTAGTAGTGAAAACTTAGGATTTAAATACTTTCTGAGCTATTAAGAACTACTGCGCTACATTTATTATATTATTAGATTTCCCCCTTTATATTTGAGAAGCCTTATTATTTATACACAATTTCACTTACAATATTGCTCACATATATTACTCATAATATTGCTTGTAGTTTTGCTCACAATATTACTCACAATTTTTATAACCAGGGACCAACAATAACTGGTTCATACAACAAATAATAAATCTGTATTTTCAAGCCTTTGCCACAACTTAGAACTTTGCAATTTTAGATGTCTTGAGTTACTGGAGTTTTCTAGGACCTGAAGAACTCTGATACAACTAAGATGATTCTAAAAAAGAAAATTTTGCATAAAATTTATTAAAGGTTGCATTTTTATATAGTAAATTTTTTAAAATTTGCTCTATTTTATACATCTATTTGGCTAAAATACTGCTAAAATTATACAAACTCAGATCTGAGTTGTATCAGAGTTCTTCAGGGTCCTAGTCTTCTGGTGTTACCAATTTGCTTTTAAGTTATAGGTTGAAAATTTTAACTATATCACTATATTGCAAAAAGCACAGAGCAAATTTTCCTTCCAATATTTAGTTTATAAATAATTATGATCTATTAATTACAAGTGCTATATATAAAAAAATTATAAATTTATTAGTGCAATACAAAGAGTAAAATATTATTTATTAAATAAAAAAATGAATACTTAGCTTAATGTTTTCTTCTACCTATATACAGATACAATCAACTTTTTAGTTTTGAGATAAAAAATAAAAGAATTAATATTCACTTCTGTACATAATAGTTATTGGTCTTATACATGCAATGTGTAAACTATAAATAGTATTATACTTTTATATATAATAGTTATTGGTCTTATACATGCGATGTGAAAACTATGAATAGTATTATACGTGAACAATTTTTCCAACTTTATAGTCAATCATTAATGGAAAAAGATATAAAGTTCCAGTTAAAGTGTTAAGAAAAGATTTAGAAAGGTTAAAATTAAAAACTATATTATAAATTCAGAGCAATACTCCCTTATCTTTGTCTCTGTCAACTATTCCTAAAAAACCACAGGAACTGTTAGATTTGAATACAAAAAAGATTAAGAAACCATAACTATTTGTGCTAAATTGATATATAAAGAGGTAAAGAAAGTCGATTCAGTTAATTTTTTGCTGACCGATTTGACTAATCTAAGTTTTGTATAACAGATCTATCTAGAATTATTTGATTAGTGATTTTATACCATAAATGGTATAATTAATACTATCTAGAATCTACATTATGCATATTTATTTATTGTACATTTTTTTAACTAATTAAAACAAATGTCTACTATGCTTATGAGATATAAATTTAGAGAAAAAAAAAAACTTACTCTAATTTACAAAACTGACTAAACAATCCAAACAAAAAATTATTTGCTTAGTTATGAACATAGATAAGTAGCTAAAAAAAACTTTCATAAAATATAAATTTAGAAAAAAAACTTACTCTAATTTACAAAACTGCCTAAATAATCCAAACAGGAAATTATTTGCTCAGTTACAAAAGTTGAAAAAGAATATATTGCATTAAATAGTTAAAAAAAAACTTGTATAGGTAATACAAAATCTGATTTTGTAATTGTGTGAGATATAAATTTAGAGTTAGGGCCTTAATGTTAGATGCTATGGGGCTAGAATAATACTTATTTTATATAAAATTTCATTCTTGTTATTTTTAATTAGTGCACCAAGGTCAATTTAAATATTAGATTTTGCATATTTTTATTTTTTTTTTTTTAAGCATGTTCAGATTTTTGTATTACCTGAAAAAGAAAGTAGTGATATAAAAATCAATCACATGAATCACATACTCGATTGTTTTAATCAATTAGTTACATGATTAGCATGATTGATTTTTATTGATCAATTATAAGATCGCTATGGTGACAGGCCACTATAAAATAACACTCTTTTCTAAATAATTATTCTAAGTTTTTTTATTTTTTTGTTTGCACAATGAATGAGATTTTGTTAAAGTAATAGCAGTTAATTGCTTATAACTTCAACTAGCAAAAAATAATATAAAAGTTGTAGGATTAAGAGAGATTAAATGAATATATTGTAGAACAATATAAGAACTTGTTAATAGAAGAGATAATCTATTAAATTTCTAAAAAAAACCTTTAATTAATTATATAACAATCTACAAAATTGGATACTCAGAACAGTCCTACCTTGATTGATTTCTTAAAATTTGATTGGTTTTTAAAAATTTTTTTGGATATATAACATACATATTACTTATAGCACACTATTAATATTTTATTATAGTATTTACTATAGCAATATAGCTTTAGAATAGTACAATCTTTATGTTATAATTATAATGCTATGTAGTTACTACTTTGAGAATATTGTATTATTAGGTCTAATTATAGATTTAAAATTGATAAAATAAAAAAACCCAAATCTTGTATCTAGTAGTTTATAGTAATAGTTATTATAAATTATATCTATAGTATTTAATACTAGTAGTATAAAAAATTATATAATATACAAATCAAAATGATTTTAATTAAAAAAATTAAATTTTAATTAATATTAAAATTTAAAGTAAAAACTAAGAATAAACAAAAATTTAAAAAATTAATTTATTTATTACCTAGCTATATATAGTATTAGAGAAGGGCCAGAAATTAGCTGATTTTTTAAGAGAGGTCAGAAAAAATAAAAATTTAATATGAAGACCTGACTAAAAGAGAGGTGTCAAAATTTTGGCCAAAATTGAATTAGCTAATTCCTGGCAGTGATCTTATTTAATAATTTTTAGAATAATTCAAAAATTTTTTTTTATATTAAAATATCTACTTTGGGACTAGAATTTTATTAGTTACTATTTATAGCTTTATTTATATCTAATAATCACAGGTCCAACTATAAAATTTCTGTGCCTATCAGTAAGATGATAGGTCACATAAATTGCAACGATATGTCACAGAAACTTTCCGATATGTGTCATGTGATAGCTAGCCGATATTTGGCGCGTATCTGTGGCCTATCGGCTTAGCACATATCGATAAGTTTCTTAAAGCTTTATATAACATATATAATGTTCTAATATTTATGCGATATTTCTAAAATATCTGCAAAATTTTATAATATATCGTCATATACGATACCAATATCAGAAAAGTTTTACGACATATCTTAATATTCTATGATAATATATATCGAAGATATCTATATATATTATTATCCCTTAGATTGTAGTAGAATACAGGCAAATTTGCCTGCGTTTTTGCACTTTTTTAGCTCTGATTTACTTTTTTAAAATACTAAAATAATTAAATAAAACTTTGTACAATTATATTTGAAAATAAGGATTACTTTTTTGCAAAATTAGTTTTTATATTATAAGAAAATAAATTATAGTTACATATAAGCTGAAAATATATAATTTTAAGAAAAAATTTTTTTAAAAAATTTTATTACAATTTTTTGCGATCTTATTTAGTTTTAGTTTTAGAACTATAGTTCTTAAGACAATATTGTAGTTTATATAAAGGATGACAACTTTCATTATTGCAACTTTAATGATTTACTTGTAAAAATTAAGACTTGTATTAGAAGTAAAGATTTTTTTTATAGACGGGAACATATAAAATTTGAAAAAATCTAAAGAAAAATTTTAATAGTAAAAATGCCAATACAAGAACTTTAAACATTTATTATATTAAAGTTTTCTAATGATTTTAAAAAAATTTTATAACAAAGTTACTAAAACAAAACTTAAAGAATATTTTTTACTTAGAAAAGATATGGCTAAAATCAATATTTAAAATTTTATTAAAAATTTTAAAATACGCAGGCAAATTTGCCTGTGTTACAATCTAAGGGATAGGAACTAGTTAATATTTATACGATATTTTCAAAATGTCTGTAAAATTTATATGAAATATCGTCATATTTGATACCAATATCGGAAAATTTATACAACATATCCTAATATTTTATAATAATATATATATCGAAGATATTTATATATTATTGTTGAAACTAATTTATACTTGATTATATTCATATACATTTCAAATTTCTACTCAATTTATGCGAAATATAAGCTTGTTGATAGCAGCATTAAATGTATCAATTTATTAATTATACCATTTTACATGTAGCGATATGACAGAAAAATTGTAGCTATTATATTAAATTTCTATTAATCTATCTCAACATTATTATTAACGTTACCCTTCTTATTTTTTTCTCCATGATGATATCCAAATTTACCACTTTTAGCATTAAGATGCCCTTGACTCTTTGAGGTAGCTTTGGTTGTTGTGTTAGACTTGACAGGTTGAGAAGTATCTTTAGAGCTGGAGCTTTTTGAACTTGAGCGGGTATTTTTTGATTTAGAGGCTCGGGAAGAACAATTATTTGAAGTTGGCTCTATATCAGATCTAGAATAGAAATTGTTTCAGTAAACCTTTAATTAATAATAAATATACAAAACATAAATACATACATTTCTTCCGGTTGTTCAGGTTCTGACTGTTCAGTTTGATCGGTTCGTTCGGTTAATCTTGAGCGGGTATTTTTCGATTTAGAGGCCCGGGAAGAACAATTCTTTGAAGTTGGCTCCATATTAGATCTAGAATAGAATTTGTTTCAGTAAACCTTTAATTAATAATAAATATACAAATCATAAATATATACCTTTTTTCCGTTTGCTTATTTTGATCTGTTCGACCGGGTTCCGATTGCTTATTATAATCCGTTCGACCAAGTTCTGATTGCTTATTTTGATCCATTTGACCAGGTTCCAATAGTTCATTTTGATTCGTTTGACCAGGTTCTGATTGTTCATTTTACATTTTAATCTGATTGTTCCGTTTGTTCAGTTTGTTCAGCTTGATTCGTTCGTTCATTATGTTCTGAATCGTCGGCATGCGTATCATGCATATCAAAATTTTCTAATGTTTCTAAATCATTAGAGTCGAAATCGCCTTCATTAGTATTATTACCATTATCTTGATGATGATGATGATTATTATTATTATTATAATTATTCTTATTATTATTATAGAATGAAGAAATCGTCCAAAGAGGTGCGTCAAGTGGAGGTCTTGTTTGATTTTTCCAGTTACGATTATAATGACGCTCTCTATCGAGTTTATTTGATTGGTTAATTATTGCTATTTCTTCAGCCCGATAGAAGATTTTTTGGCACTATTTAAAAAATAAAATAAATAGAATTAACTGATACGAGTATTATTTATTTGTTAAACAAAATCTATACTGTTAAATTACCCTTTCAGACCGCCATGGTGGAACATATACTTTAATAACATGATTATTATTTCTATGTTTATTATTGTCATCATCATTGTATGAAC
>QKWP01000579.1:208215-229547 GCA_003550325.1 Gigaspora rosea
CCCATCTGGCAAGAGAATCAAATGTGTAGTAATTTGTTGCTCCAGTGACTTACCTGCAGCAAGAAAACTTTGTGGGCATATTTCGGCTAAGGCAGCATGCCATCGCTGCTATAAAAGAGCTAATTATGACATTTGGAACCAACTTCATTTTGGTGGCATTTCTAATATGGAGTTCTGGTTTGTAGAACGTGACCACCTTATCCGAAACGATGCAATAAATTGAAAAAATTGCAAGACAGCTGAACGAAGAAAACAGCATCTTTCTGATACTCTTGTCAGATGGTCCGAAATCTATAGGCTTTCATACTTCAATTCCGTTAGATTCCTGGTAGTGGACCCAATTATACATGAGGACGAAAGCATTTCGGGTTCTAAAACCCGAAATTAAAATTTGAAGACAAAATTGTTTTTGACCTATTTTACTTGAAAGACGAAATTATTTGATACTTTTTTGAATAGACGAAATTATAAGGAATATATTTATATAAATTTTATTTGCTCTTCCTTATAAAATATTTTAATTTTCTCTAATGAAGACGAAATAGGCCTTTTTCAAAAATCAATTTCGGTAGCATCACTAGACCAGGACCCTGAGCTATACATAGATAGGTCACTATTTGCTTTTGCTTATTTTTGACTATTTTTTTGTAGATCTTTTCTATATTTAGTAATATTAATGCTTATTTTTGACTATTTTTCCATAGATCTTTTCTATTTTTAGTAATATATTAAGATTTTTTAAAATAGTTAGCTGTTCATAGATTGCTCGGGGTCTTACTAGACCCAATGCATTGCTTCTTCTTGGGAATAGCAAAATAGATCGTAACTAGATTATGGATTGAAGGTAAATAGTTAACTTCTCAAAATTTAAAAATTATGCAGCAATTGGCAGATAAAATCAATGTACCATTAGATATTGGTAGAATTTCTTGTAAAATCTCTACTGGTGAAGGATTTTCAAGGTTTACGGCAGACTAGTGGAATACTTTTATCTTCGTATATGCTACTACTATTTGTTGGAATCTGTTATGTGATGCTGATAGAAAAATTCTTACTTATTTCGTCCGGGCTTGTAGCATATTGGTTTGTAGAATAATCGATGAAAAAGATTTAGAAGAAGCACACCAATGTCTTATAGCCATGATAAAAATTATCGAAGAAATCTATAGTCCCGAGAAGATTTCTCCAAACCTTCACCTATGCCTTCACATATCTGAATATGCATTAGATTATGGTCCTTTACATTCTTTTTGGTGTTTCAGTTTTGAACGGATGAATAGATTACTAGGTAAATATAATTAAAATATTAATAATTTGTTTAAAACAAAAGTCAATAATAGGCGGTTGATATCTCTATCTTCTAACAATATTAATTAAATTTTTAGGAAGCTACAAAAATAGTAATAGGAAAATTGAGCTGGAACTTATGAATATCATCCAACGAAACAGACAAATTGACGGATTAATTAATAATAGTAATAGTGCCAATTTATCTGAAGATTTGTCTATTTTGGCTCCAAAAAACTCTTCCGGCAGTTTGGGTGATTATGAAATGTCTAACGAAGATGTAATAAATTTTCTCTCTATGTCAAAATCGGTAGAAGAAGGAATCGGCATCAGTACTGGGCCGATTCATTTCCTGGAATCTTTCTTATACCAAAGAAAATGAATACATACATCTCACGAGACTTTATGGAGTTACTTGTCGAATATTATAATAATGCTTATGATACCAATATATTCGTTCTGCCCAAAGATTTGGATTTAGATGGGTCGATAAGCATATTGTCTATAATAAATCAATATGGAAGAATACGAATAAGTGATGAAGTTTTCAGTTCTACATTTTCTAAAAGATATGAAAGTTCATCAAGGATTCTTGCAAAATTTGCCGATGAAGTGGAGTAAATACGTATTCGGGCCAGGTTCAGTTCTTTTTTGAACATTATTTTGATTATCCGGAAGAATCAACAAAGCACAGCCTCGCCTATGTTCGTTGGTATAAAAAAATACAAAATGAGAATTTAAGGTGTCATCTTAGCATCGGCAAAAAGAACGATAAGCTTTGTAACATAGAATTATGGCATAATGATTTTTATGATATAGATCGTGATTGTATAATTCCGGTACATAACATACTGGGAAGATTTGTAGCAGGAACATTTACCGTTGGTTCAAGAAAGCATCAGGATTATATGTCAGTGATCCCATTAAATAGAAAGTACAATATATAATGCATATTGCATTGTATTACATGATAATATATTATTATCTATATGTTAATCTACTGTATTACTACTGTATTACTATTGTATTTTTAATTTATTATAAATTATATAAATATACTGTATATTATATATACGGAAAAATCGGCTATCTGATATTTATATTATAACAAATAATTGCGTCACATATTTTTCTTTAATATTTTTTCAGTTCATTATGTTGTCACTATATTAACATGTATAGACATATATATACTCGATATTTTGGTACTTGTAAACTTGATAAAATGAGTTGCTTGCCAGAAAGTATATAAGAGTCATACTTAATAATATAGACATTACCATCTTAGCGTAAACACTATGAAAAATGATAAGTATATAAGGATTGCTCTTGCTCTTAGTTCACAATCTAATATATATTATATGAAATTATCTTTAAATAAAGACTACATACATATACATTCTCTTATATAATAATTGCTTAAAGCCATAAAATACTAGTTCTTTATTTGTATGTTATTAACTGAAGAATCTTTAACTGAGAGGATTATCTGAATATCTGGATTATAAAAATTTCAATTTACGCTCATGATCTTAACGTTTCGAGCTTAATTTATTATATCGATATCGATGTATACAGATATCTGATAGCTGATATTTTTAGAAAAATAGCAGAAACCTCACAGATCTATCACTGATATTATAACGCACTTTCATTCAACATAAGCTAGCCGATGTTAGCCGATATTGGTCGATATCTGATTAAAATTTTCCTGATATAATAACCAAAATATCATCTAAGTTTCTTCAAAATATTGGCCTTTCCGATATTTATCTAAAATTTTCTCATAAAAAATCAAAATATCAGACAGATTTTGGCAACATATAAATCAGTTGTTTTAGTTAACGATATTTTGTTAAACTATCGTTATGTAATATAGAAATATCGGATAGCAAATAGTTTGTCCGATATTTTCATGTTCGATCTGTGAATATAAATATAATTAAAATTGGTTATAATCAAAAAATAAAATTAAAATAAATTTTATTAAATTTAATTAATCAATTGTTATTGTAAAACATATTAGTATACAAATTCAAATGCAACTCTTTCTAATGATCACTTATACCAAATTTTTTACAAAGATCTAACCTATGAAAACTTTAGAGTTAATATATTTGTATATAACAAAATCTTTATCGAGAAATGACATAGATAAAGGGTTTTAAATCAGATATAAAAAAACTAAAATAGAGTTAAAAGATATCTTTTTTTGGGTTTGGCTTTCATATAATAGAGCAGCAACTCTTAATTTTTTTGTCAGAAAATACAGAAGCTTAGGCAAAAGTATACTTTTAATCAGGTTTATTATTCTTCAAAGTATAAATCTTATACTTTTTACAAGTTTGGCACTTTTGATATTTCTTCTTGAACTTTTTAAAATTTTACTAAAAAGTAGAAAAACTAGCTTACCTCTTCAAAAAATTAACAATATTTACTTTATCCAAATTGGAAATATGCCTACTAATCAGAATCAAGTCAAGAGTGAGTTTTAGTTCTATAAAATAAACAATAAATAACATGTGAGATATTTTGAAAAAAAAACTAACATAAAACTTCTTTTTAGAAGGTTCTTTTAGGTACAAACCTCTTTATAGGTTTTTATGTTTTTACCTATATTATATATAATACATAAATAGATAAAATAAAAACTTATTTGTTTAGTATATTATATAATTTTTACAATCTAGTACAGGTTTAATAGTATACTTTTCAGTTCTGTCATTGCCTTTTTTGTTTTTTCCTATTTCTGTTTTCTTTCTTTTTTGTAATTTTGGTTATTTGTTTAGGTTTAGTTAGTTTTTTCCCTTTTATATATACCTTTTTCATTTTCATTTTCTATCTTTTAGATTCTTATTGGATAAGTATATCCTATCTGGTAACTTAGATAGGAAGAATTTAAAATAGTTAACCTTTGACAGGGCTGATGAAGTCTCCTGGCTCTAGGGTGATGGCACAGATAATTTTTTAGACATGCCCTCCTGGGTTAGAGATATGCCCTTTGTGCCTGGGCATGCCCCTGTCAATATATTCAACCAATCAGAAAACAATAAAATATGTTATTATTACCTTCACTTTGATTTCTTGCACTGTACATATTTATCACTATACTGATATTGGTATTTTGCAATACTTAAAATTGACCAATCAGATTATATTAATTTTCAAATGATTTAATCGTTATTTGGCTTTTGAAATGACCCATGACCGGTTATTGGTCATTTGGGTCATTTGGGTTATTACAGATTATTTATTATTTCTGTTATATACTGTATTTATTTTATAAATAGCAAATAAGTTTAATTTTACAAATAAAGTTGTATATAAATAAATTATAAATATATATATAGTTAATTATACATTTCAAAAAAGCTTATAATTTTTAGCTCCGGACTTAACAGCATGTGTTTTCCTAGTTTATTAAATATATACCTGGCACTTAATCAATTGCTAACCTAATCTTGTGATGTCAGCTAAATGAATATTAGTAAAATAGCTGTTGGTGAAGTAAGCAGCATCAATTTTTATGCTTATTTATCTGAGTTTATTTTATTCAAGTGAGTGTATAAGGATTTTTTATTATTCAAATTTATTATGAAGTTAATAGTATAAATATTTAGTCATGTAACATGGGCATGCCTTTTGGCCTAAAGGCATGCCCAGAGGCATGCCCAAGAGCATGCACAGGGGGGGGCATGCCCATGAACCCCATGCCCCTCACCCTACCTGGCTCATATTTGAGTTGGTACAACAGGTTGCATCTAGGCACAGTTTTTGCAACCAGATGATGTTGGACTAGAGGTCTGATTTATTCAAAAAATAGTATTCAAATTTTCATTCATTTAATTTTTTATTATTCAAATATTTGTTCAAAAATTTTGAATGAATATTCAAATATTCACTGAATATTCATTGAATATTAAATATATTTCAATTTAAAAAATTATATAACTATCTCACTTAAATTAGCCAATAAAATTGCAAATAAATTATTAAAAAATAAAATAAATTATAAAATTATATATATATTGTGCTCCAAATGCAAATCTGGCCCAGTTGTCAATTGGGACAGCCCAAATGTCAATATTTACAGCCAAATAAAAAACTAGCCTAATCTAACCCTAACTTAACCCTAATATTCATATCTGGGCTAAATTGATTTTTAATTTGGCCAGATTGACAACTGGGCCAATTTTATTTGGGGCATGATATATATATCAATGAATATTCATGAATATATTCAGTGAAATTTTAAATATTCGAATATTCATTTAGTGAAAAAATTTATATTCGAATATTTGAATATTCAGTGAATATTGTCACGGGCTAAAAGTGATCTTCAGAATTAGACGCAGTAAAATCTGTGATAGAGAACCGAAATCCAAGAAATCTAAAAGAAATCAAGAATTAAGAATTAGTTAAAAATAGTTAACAATATAAAATATTGTTAAACATAGCCTTTGTTATTATAATCATGTAATAATCATCATTACGAGTCCCTTAGTTATAGTGATTCTTCCTCGATTCTTTCTTGATGAAAGATCGATTTATCCCTAAACCTCTTTAGTTCATTAGTCTAGTGAAAGCTATAAAAACTCTGAAATTTTGCTCTTGCAAAAGACACATATTCTACGAAATTCCAATATTCCTATAATTAAAATACCTTTAATAAATTCTTTTAATAAATTAATACCAAATCACCAATGTCACGCCTCTGGCGAATTATCTTATTATCCAAATCTTATATTTTTCATATATGGGGTGTTTTCAATTAAAAGTGCCCATTTTTACATTTTTTTGAAAAATGAGTTTTCGTTAAATTCATATAAATTTTGACATGATTGACTTTTTTTAATTATAAATGAAAGTCGAATTACATAATAAAAAATCAAGATAATGTAAAAAGAAAAATTATATGAGGTTGCGTAGAGCCAACACTTCACGAGTTTACTCAATAGTCACCTGCCGTCTTTAACCAATCAATATCGTGAAATTTGTTTGATCCCAGATCAGTCTGAAAATCATAACAAATAATTAAACTCAAATATCTCAAAATAAAATATATGTAAAAATGGGCCCTTTTAATAGAAAACACCCCATATAAACTAATAAACCTACGATTCACCCCGTAATATTTGGTGGTGACTGTGAGATTATGAACTTCTCAACAATAATAAAAACCCAATAGTTCTATTAAGGAATTCTGCTTAAACCCGCAGCAGTGGATCGATGCATTTATTGATATAACAAAATTACTTGATATTGAACTATATAACAAGTTTGCACTAAGATGTTGAAGAGAAACCTATTATCTAAGGGAAAATAAATAATCTTTCAATGATATGAACAAATCACTAGAAATTGATACAAGTGATGAATGGAACCATGTATTGATGAAATATAGGAGTCGAAATCGATAAGCATAAAGTGTTTATATATTATCTGAAGTCTACTAAAGCAGATCGTCGCCCTTACCATGGCTATCGCTTCATTCTCGCTTATGATTTCTTTCACGACTATCGAAATCCTAAATATGGTAATTGTGACATTATAATAAAGTTAATGTTTAACCCACATGGTGTCTATTGTGTGACCCTGACATAGCAACAAGGTGGGCAAGTAGAAATAAAACTATTGATGATTATATAAAAAATGGTCCAACTTAGAACCGGGAAGTATGATGTGATTAAATACTCTTTGATAGATTATTGAATTAAAGAAATTAGTAAAAGTGGATTTGTAACTGTATATTATACTATCTGGTATGATGAAGCCAAGATATAGACAGAGATGTTACGTTTAAATTACTTCATAAATCAAATAATTATCATGAAGAATTTATAAAAGGGTTAAAGACATATAGCGATATCGGTCTTAAGATCCAATTTTTTAAAGTGTTTGGCACAAGCAGATTGGAAAGACAAATTAAACCTACTACCATGTATTGCATCAGATAATTCATTCGCATGACCTTTTCATTATGATTTACATAGTAGAAATATACGTCTTAATAGTTTTAAAAGCGCGTATATTACATATTTAAAGTTTTTGACATCAACTAATTCAAAATCAGATAGAATTTTTGGTATTTTACCATACATTGCGCCAGAAGTTTAGGCCAAACATTATTATACAAAAAAAAAGAGAACGATAGAACGATGATTATACAAAACAGTAAAGGCACAGACCTAGAAGAAAATATTGATTAAATTGCTTGTTCCGAATATGAAGGCTTGGAGTCTTGATGCAATAGCCTTGCTAATAGATAAGTATTAGATTTTTTTTTTGTCATTAATTAACCCTAGTTTCTGTTTAACTTCGATATGTCAATAGTTGACTCAATAGTTAAGGCTCTTCACAATAGTGCAAGATAAAATTATTAATTTAAGATTTCGAGATTAGATTTTATCTGACCATGAACGAAGTTCACGACATTATAAGACCATGAGATAAGAACATGAAATCACAAATTCAATTGTGCAATAAATACCAAAGTCACACTACCACAAATAAGTTGTACAAAAAAAATATATATATATATATAATAATATATAGAAAGTACATTGCCTACTTTGAAGTTCAAGAGATCAGTCACGAAAAACTATACCACGGCGTGGTTCTTTGATATAGGTGAAGGTAATAGATACTGTTCACCTTTCATTGAATGTACCAAGTGGGTAAAGTTTCATATAAAGTCCCTATTACTGCAAAAAAAAAAGAGGGTTGCTCTGCCCATAAAACGCGAATCTAGCCTGGTACCGGCGGGACTATAGGTACTGTGCAAAAATAAATTTTGTTTAAAAAAAAAAAGGGTTGCTCAGCCCATAAAATGCAAATTTAGCCTGGTACTAGTGGGACTATAGGTACTGCGCAAAAATGAAATTTGTTTTAACAAAAAGAAAAAAAAGGGTTTGTCCAACCTATAAGTCGCATATCAAGCCTAGTACTGGCGGGGTTAGCTACTGAAATAACTGGCGGGGTTAGCTACTGAAATAAGTACTATACAAAATTGGACCTGATTAGTATAATTCGAAAAAAGTTATTAGCCCAAAGTTGGGTTAGTTAAATTAAATATAGTAGAGAAAGTAAAGAAATTTATACCTACAAAAGTAAAAACAATCCAAAAAAGAAAAAGGCTTATCCAAGATCCCCAAAACAAAATCTGAGATATTTATGTGTGGTACACATAAAATAGGTCTGGGCAAATATCACGGGCTAAAAGTGATCTTCAGAATTAGACGCAGTAAAATCCGTGATAGAGAACCGAAATCCAAAAAATCTAAAAGAAATCAAGAATTAAGAATTAGTTAAAAATAGTTAACAATATAAAATATTGTTAAACATAGACTTCGTTATTATAATCATGTAATAATCATTATTACGAGTCCCTTAGTTATAGTGATTCTTCCTCGATTCTTTCTTGATGAAAGATCGATTTATCTCTAAACCTCTTTAGTTCATTAGTCTAGTGAAAGTTATAAAAGCTCTGAAATTTCCCTCTTGTAAAAGACACATATCCTACGAGATTCCAATATTCCTATAATTAAAATACCTTTAATAAATTCTTTTAATAAATTAATACCAAATCACCAACGTCACGCCTCTGGCGAGTTACCTTATTATCCAAATCTTATATTTTTCATATATAAACTAATAAACCTACGATTCACCCTGTAACAATATTCGAATATATTATTCAATGAGTCAGACCTCTATGTTGGACTTACAATCTAGTCGGGTTATTAATGTACATAAATCTTAGCTTAGCTTAGATTAGTATATTTGAACTAAATATATATCTGTTTAATTTTTTATTTATTATTAATAAGAAATATAAAAAATACCATATAGTTCTGAAATTAAGCACATGTATTGCTGGCGAGATCATTGTAATGCAGGCTAAATTTGCATAATGCGGGCCAGAGGTGCTTTGAGGTGCTTAATTTCGGAACTTAAGACCCTAGCGTAAAAAATTTCGCTAAAAATTTTTCGCAGTTAAATTAGGGTTAGGGTCTGCTATTGAATTAGGTTAAAAAGAGTCTCTATAATACCAAAATTTCATAAAGAAAACTTTTTGTTAGTGCCAGTAAGCAGTTTCATAGGTAAAATGTTGATTTATGAACGATTTTTTGGTTTGGGTTGATTTTTCGCGTTTTTTCGCGTTACAACTGATCTCGAAATCTGATTGGTTGGCGAATTAGTAGCGAAATTTTTTAGGGTGGTGACGCTAGGGGGTTTTCGGAACTTGTCTGGAGCGAAACGGACGATCATCGATATCACGTGATAATTCTACCCGTCCGTTTCCATGAATAATGATCACTTACGTACATGATTGCACCTATTATATGTTTTATTATTTTTAAGCTTTTTTAAAATTTTAACTTATATTAGAGTTAACGTTTAAAAATCAGGTTTGATTTAAAAAAGGGTTTCAAGAGTATAACACATTTTATTTAGAGCACTATATACTAATTCATTAGATTAATAATGCTTTAGAATATTATAATTACCGTATAAATGATCTTTAATAGCCAGCCCCCTATGTACTAGATTCGCAGAACCTCTATTAATCAAATACGGAGTTTTTTTTGAACTTCCTATTATAAATATAAAGTGTGTACGCTTGCGTACGTACGTACAGTATGTACACCTTGAGACAATGAAATAAGTCTAAAGTTGGTGAAACGTAACAGATCCAGACAGCCATTTACGGTAAACAAATGTTATTATCATCATTGTGTGACAACAAATCACAATTAAGTATTGTTATACTATTATCATGTGATTATCAAAACTTTAAAGAAAGTTGGTGTCATGTTTAAATAGATATCCTATGATTTAGTAATCAGCGACGAATATTTTTGTACTATTCAATCCGCTTCAGTAAGACGAATCAGATGGTATAAAAATAATAGTCACTAGGTCGTATGTTATTCAATCGGATATCGTACGTGCGTTCCAATTTGGAGAATTTGACGATCAGTTGAAAAAACCCCGTTTTTCCTTTGCAATTTCTAAAATAGGAAGCGATAATCGACCTAAACTTTATTTAATTGGCTTAAATATTAGCATTAGCTCATTCATGCGTATATTGTCCTTATCTGTTATCGTATAATCGTACGTGCGTACGTACAACATTCACACAGACGCATAGGTGGTACATGAGGTCGGCCGGAAATAACAGAAAAATGCGAACAAGATTCATTCTGAGATTCTGAATGCCAATAACAACCAAGTCTGAAGATAAAAAATATACACTGCAACCCGGGATTAAAGATACATAGTAGATCCATTCTATTTTAGTAGTATAATTACGACGTTAAAATAACGCGGGAGGAAGTGGTTGACTTTACTAGTAATAGAGACCTCTAAAAGGAAATAGCCAATCAGAGTATACAGATCTTGATTATCCCGGATCAGCCTAACTTAGAATCCGAGCACGTGCAAAAAAAGGGGAAAAGGTGAAAATAAGAGAAAACTATAGTGTTTAAATTGACTTTCAGTGCGTTAATTAAAAACAACAAGCAAAATTTTACATATAATTTGTTCTATAGCTTCCAACTTAATCATAAATTTCTACCTTCACGCTCATAGTGAGACATTCGTCTGATTGGTTGATGTAAATCAATTGCCTGGTACTTATTTATACACTTTAAAATACTTTTTGGAACGTAACGTTTCATTAATAAAAATCACACCATTTTCACTTCAAAAGAACGTTTATATTCACTATACAAAAATAATCAGTAACCCAAAGAACTTTGCTTAGAAGGCATGCCGTTTATTGGACCATATTGTAGAGTGAGGTAACTGGAAACGTTTTCGTTTAAAGCTATTTTATTACGTTAGATTTAGATAAACTTTTACTTTTAACTATTTAATTTATGTCTTGTGCGTAGATTCTTTAATGAGTTTGGATTTATTAGTAATAAATATCGCATTTACCCACTTTACGCGTATCTATACATTCGCTAAATATAAGTAATACATTCTTTTGTGTGTATTCATTAGTTTGTAAGCTTCTTTATTCGAAGTTTTGTTTCGTTTTTTAGTACTGTAGTATTAATAAAATTATGTATTTTGATTGGTTAATTATCACGGGCAATTTGGTAGATCTATCAAAATTAACCAATCATATAATGTCTCACTATGACTTATTGTCATATTAAATTTCCTTTTTAGTTCGTTATATTTATTTGAACAAATAAGTAAAATCTATTGTGATTTCCCGTTAAATATATGAACTATTTGTTTCATTGACTTTACAGTTGTTTTCGAAAAGATGTAGAAAACTATTTCCATATACCCATATGGGAATCAAAGAATTTGGAAACTCTAATTAAATAACCTGTTGAAGCAGGTCACGAAACTTTGGATTTGGGAAATCTTGCGAATTTCCAGTAATAAGGCAATCTGCACACGTTCCACATCTTTTTGAAAATAGCTATAAAGAACCTATTGGTGTGAGGGTCTTGAAAACTTTGGAAATTTTGAAAATCTTGGAAATCTTGCGAATTTCCTGTGCATCGTCCCACATTTTTTTGAAACTAGCTATAAAGAAAAGACAAGGTTTACACAACATGTCATATATAAAATTGCATTTGGTTTTGAAACGAATAATAAATCTGGCCCAGTGATTATATAAACCAACATATTAAGTTTATGCTTAATGATTGTACGTATATAAAACTTCATACTTTCATTGACTCTTTTGGTAATAAAACAATGATCACTACATCTAATTTGTTTGGGATTCAATCGTAACTTCGATTGTGAAGGACAGAAAGAAACATTGAGATGGAAGCAACTCTTTGAGGCCAGAAAAATATTATCTTGTTTGATAATTGTCACTGCCGATGCTGAAATTTCGACCTATTTTGATATGAAATTTTAAGGGTAGTTTTGATATTTAAAGAGTATATTGGATTTTAGCAGGGCTTATAGTTTCAAATCGAGGCTCCAAATTCCAGCATCAGCCGCGACAATAATTGAATAATTGAAGAGAGGCTCTCATATTGACAATGTCCTTAGCAATGTAGTGCAAAACCTCAGCTTATCAATTATTAGAGTATGCTCTTTCTTCAAAATTATGCACACAATTTGAACTTATGATAAGGACAAGTTAAAAAAAGCAAAAAACGAGAATTTATTGATAAGGACAAGTTAAAAAAAGCAAAATGAAAACCTATTGATTACAAAAATGGTCAAATTGCTCTCATCTTTATATCTGCTAGGTCGTTTGTATAACTTTTGTAAAATAAATAATTAAAAGTTTTGAAGATGAGACTGACCTATAAAATTTAAAAGTTTAAAGACGCAAGAAACTTCGTGGTCTCCTTTAATATTATACACTCGATTATCTCATGTGGACTATATCCTTTTTTTTGTTTATTGTTGTGTGTTTCGCATTAGTGTTACATTCTTTCACTACAACCCGTCTACTTTATGCATATTACATGCTAGAATTCAATATATTGTTGCTTATGTAATATTAATCTTCAAAATTAAATAATCAAGCATTAAACAGATCTTATATAGTAACGCCGACCGATTTTCTTGGCCAATTACTCGTAATTTTAATCTGGTGCAATGAGTAGGTCCATCTCATGCATGCATTTTTTGGCCAAATTCGCGCAACCCTTGGCAGGCAAAATGTTCTTTTGGGGCTATACAGGCTTTTATAAGCAAGATTTGAGATCATTTTTGAGTCATTCGGTCAATCTCATTGAAAGAGTCGAATAATACTAAATGATCTAGATCCAATCACTAAATCATGAGCTATCATCAAACTATTATTAATTCGTGTGATAAATATATTATTTGTACGAATTTAATTGTCAAAAAGGCGTCAACTGCTTCTATTTTATTCTTTAACTTCGAATCACTAAGAACTTCCGGTCTTTTAGCACATGATTATCCAAATTAGTGACATTCATATGTGGTAGTATATATGTTGTAAGTGGAAACGAATTTATATGCGGTTTGCAAACTTCTGTAAATTTTGCAGATCATCGAAAAAAGAAATCGCTTTCGATTTCTAGATTTTCCCAGAGTATCGGAGTGTTTTTAAGAAATCGAAAATCATCTAGAAATCGCAAGTGATTTCTTTTTTTGATGATCTGCAAAATTTACAGAATTTGCAAACCGGCTTCGGAATTTATATATAAAACTCTCATTTGGGGGTTGATTTTATCATATGTACACCCTAACCCTAACCCAATTTAACTAGGAAATTCAAATCCACTTAAATTCCATTCCCACTTACGACATATACACGTGTTAGTTAATAGTTTACGTGCTAGGAATCATGTAATTTGCTAGACATTATGTGACGCGTAATATAATTAATTATAACGTATAAAGTGAAACAATAATTAATAAGGCAATGAAAGTTCTCTGTATTGGCCATAAAAGTAAATTGCTTGTAACACCATGCATAATTAGCGTAAGATGGTTCCTGATCACTAATCACGTGAATAATCTTGCGATTAAATACCAGCCATTTCAATAATTTAATTAACTATTTTGAACAAAAAACCGTACCACTTTTTGCATTTTTTGAGCATAAAATAATGGCATATTGAAAAAGAAATGACAAAATATACTGTAAGTCAAAAGATCAGGGGGATCGGGCTGATGTAAACATTTTTGCATAAGAATTTTAGTATTCAGTATTTTATGCAGTGTATAATTGACTAGTCTTGTCTGATAACAGAGTCCCTTGTTCTGAGCCACTTATATGACTAGCTCTGCTGTATAATATCAGGATCATTATTATAGAAAGTTGAGGCACCAAATATCACGAGATTGCCGATTTTTTCCGACATTGTAGTTTACTTTGAAACAAACATTTGAAATATTAATTCTTATCATTTAATCAGTAATAAATGTTATCAAATCAAATCTTTATGCATTCTGATAAGTAATTATTTTGCCTATCCATCTATATGTGCATATATGATGCACTCATTACGTTACTATGTCACCAAATTCTAATTCTTTTTTGTTTTTTTTTGAATGGTCGTATTACGAATCACAGCTCTAAACGAATATTCCATCTTAATATTTGTTTCTGATTAACATTTCATAAAATAAATAGCAATAAACGCGACTTGAGTAACATTGAACAAAGATAGGCGTGTACTTTTTCAAGAATGAGATCAACTACTCTCTCTTCTTATATACGATATAAATGTACTGTTCAATGAGAATTATATAATTTCCTTTTATAGATTTAATGAATGAAAAACAGATAGCGTCTTTGTTGTGTTTTGTTGATTTTATTCGATGAGCGGATAACTCTTCCTAGAAACAAGCATTGCATTTACATCTAAGATCAATACATATTATCACCTTGGCATTGTTGGTCCAGAATCTTTTATTTATTCATTATTATTATTTATTTTTTTTTTTACCTTATTTAAACGATAAAGATTAAAATAGGGTTAGACTAGATTTAGAATACTTTTGTATTCGCGACGGTTCTTTTAGGTCACATGATGACCATTCATCGTCGTGAATCCAAATATAACGTTTTTGTATCTTTCAATGAGATACTTAAAATGGAATATAACATTATAAATTAGATTGAAATAAATAAGATGTTTAAAATGCTCCTCTTGGCCTACAAATATGTGGTTACATTTCTGGCAATTGGTACATTTTATTCACACAGTATTTATGAGATAATGTTTAACAATGTTATCGAGTACACATCAAATTTTTATGGCTTTAAAATACAGCATGTTAGTATTATCAAAAATTTACTACGCATTATATTATTATATGCATCACTACATATATGTGTTCGATCATATCCATGTGTAAATGCTAAATTAAGAAGTTATGAATTAATAACGCCAATCACGCCACAAGATCTACTGATTTTATTATTTAAATAAGCGGTATCGGGTATTCTATTTTTTAATACTCTGAACAATTTTATCCGGGCGCCAAAATTACAAAAATCGAAAGGTAATCGAATATCTCTAGTGGTGTGATTTTAGTAAAAATAAAGGTCTTCCAAAAAAAGCAAACAAAGATTAATGTTACACGAGCGCGAGTTAGTGGCTGACCGGTGTACCCAAAATTTGAAATTGTAATGTACGTGCATATCATCTCTCACAACTGTGGCGATACTTTCCTAGTAAATTCGGCAAGTTAAACTATTTAAAACATAAAATTCTTCATAACTGAGCATTGTGAATTACTTAATGTCTCCAACAAAAAATTATTTTCTTCAACTTTAAATGTTCTATGTTTCTGATTCGCTCATCAAAGCAAACTTTGTATACTGTTAAATATTTGTGCAATCCTAAAATCAACTGCGGGATGCTCAATAATACATAAAAACCCTTTTACCACTTGCTGGTTTCCATTGGTGATAACTATCCTATCCTTTTTGGTTTTTCTTCTATCTATGCATATATTAGATATACTTCTATACGTAATCATTTCGTAATATGTCTCGCCAATTTACTACGCATGTAACTTCCTCGAGAAGATATCCAACGCCAAATTTTTCGACGTTCACACCACCTATAAACTTACCGTTTCCACCCAACATTAAGGCCGCAGACATTGTCGATAGAAGAAACTCCAAACAATTAACTATGAAAAGTCCAAATGCTTTCTTTATTTATCGAAAAGCATTTTTGGACCATCTTTCTGCAACCTATCAAGATCTTAAGATGACCGATGTTTCTAAGTTAGTTGGAATTTGTTGGAGAAATGAACCAGAGATTGTTAAAGATGGTATTTGAAAGATCTGATTTTCAGTTTTTGTTTACATAAAAGTAATATGTTAAAGTCTGACTATAATATAGAATATAGAAAACTTTCCCGAGAAGTTGAAATCGAGTTAAACAATAAGCGTCAAAAGAATGTATCGTTTCGTAGAGTAGTTTGGAAAAATTCAAAAATCCATGAACTTGCATCGCGAAAACAAAAAAGAAAAAAGAAACAAAAAAAACATCCACTCGCGAACTTTAAGTTGACTACTCCAGATTACTCTGCTCAACAATATATTTTTTATGAATTCATTCCAAATCCTTCCGATTCAACTTCTGAATCGACTTCTGATTCAACCTCTGGTCCAACTACTGATACGACACCTATGGCATCTCCAACAACTGAAGATACATCTCCATTTTTTACAAACTCGATCGTAGATATAGCTTATGAGGCCACCGATAATGATGTCGGTCACAAATATAATCGAATCCATGAGGATAGCGAAATATCACCTGTTGTCGAATGCGTCGACCCGGGGACAGATATTTATAATACCATGGATGTGAACTCTTTTTATGAATTTTACAATGTTATCTCACAAACCAATTTTTATGAGTTCACTGAATGATAATTTTTATCATATTTTGGATTTGCCTCTGTGCGTATGTATTAATGGTATTTATGGAATGTATAACCTATGCTTCCCTTTTTATAACTAAGATTTTTTAATTGTTACGATTTAACCTACTGTTTATGAATATTACTTTATTTAAGATATGTAAGATATGTAAGACAGTATTAAGGTTTTCTAAGTTATATATGCTTTAAAAAAAAATAATAATAAAATAATTATGCTATATATACCATTTAAAATATGACTATTTACTTCCGCTTGTTTGCTATCTATCAATTTAAAAGAAAACGACTAATGGCGTTGCAAGATTTGTTCTATCAATAGAATAAAGAATTCTAGTATGCTTATTAAATATAAGAAACAACTAATTGCTTGTAAGATTTGTTCTAACATTAGCAATACAGAGAGACCTCTCTAATGCACCCTCTATAAATGCACGCTCTATGTAAAATCTCTTTAAATGCACAGTATTGACTGACCCCAGCTTATAATAGAACTATATATTTTGCTCTCTATAATGCACGCCTTCTCTAAGTGCACAATTTTGAAAATTTTTGCTATGGTCCCGAGAGGGTGCATTTAAGGAGGTCTCTTTGTAGTATGTGTATTGAATCTAAATACGTTTGCAAGACTTATTCTATCAATAGTAAAAAGAATTCTTGTACATTAAGAAATTTTGAAATCTAATTATAATAGTTTGATTACAATCGGTGCTGATAATCGATTTAAATCAAATTGATAATAATCGATTATAAACAGCATATATAAAAATCGAATGAAAGAAATTTAAATCCATTAAATTAAATCTATATAATTGATGCTAGGATGATGAGTATGGTTAATTTTCATTATATAGATTATAATTGATCATTACATTTAATCTCTGTGTAATGATAATTGATTAAAATATATATTATGTCAGGGTGAAACCCGCGCAGCTAGTTAGTAAAACCCGCTTTGATCATAGGGTTTGGGTGAAATCCGCGTTAGCATAGTGTGTTTTATATGTTAACGCGGATTTCACTCTCATGTGATCTGCATAGCGGATTTTACTAGCTAGCTGCGCGGGTTTCACCCTGTCGTATTATTTTAATCTATTATAATTAGGCTTCAACATTACCCAATGTATACATATTAGTTATAAAATTTGGATTTTGAAATTTGAGTTTTTTTATAATTTAAAAATCATTTGTTTATTTGTAATAATTAAGGTTTATGAATGTTTGTTTATCTATATCAAGAAATTTTGAAGCTAGATTGTTAATTGATTGTAATTGTTTGGTTTTAAGTAATTATCGTCGCGGATTAACGTGAGGACTGCCCAACTGGAAGTAATCATATGATTTTTATTTATGACTTGAAAATTAACATGAGGCGGGCCCACGTATTAAGCCCTACTAATACAAATCCCAAATTCGCACCCTAACAATTCTAACTCTCAAAAACATATTCTAACAATTCTAACCCCAAAAAAAAAATTCTAACTTAAAAAAACTGTCAAAAAAATTCTAACTTAAAAAAATCTAAGCTAAAAAAATTCTAACTTAAAAAAAATCTAAGCTAAAAAATTCTAACTTGCAAAAAAAAAACAATTTAAAAAAAAAACTATTTTAAGTTTTAGGAAGGTGGTACAGCTAACGGCTAATGGAGCCAACACAGATAATAGTGATGACAAGTTAAAGGTATGACTAAAGAATATGATATATAAAGGAGAAGGAATTGGGGATATCTTGTGATTCTGTGATTATAACCAGATGAATTTATATCACTCGATTCCTCAATTGAATGGTACAAATTTCATCCAGTTCTGATCACGTAATTAAAAGATACTGGGAAAGATATACCAATTCGTCATAATACCTCTATATATAGAATGCTATAACTGAAAGTATTATAATGAATCGGAAATCTCTGAATACTGTGGTCAGGAATGGATGATATTTGTACCATCCGATTCCTCTCATTAAGAAGAACCGAATGGTATAAATTTCGTCTAGTTCTGATCACAGGATCACAAGATATACCAATTCATCACAATACCCCCAAGATCAAAATCTTCTTATTTTTTAAAAAATAATTCAAATTAAAATAATTGGTGATCCAGCGATCAGAACCGAATCATTTTGGTACCATTCGACTATCTTTATGAGACAAATCAGAAGATATTAAAATCATTTAGTTTTGATCAATGTATCACAGGATATGAATGAAACATTTTAACTATGTCAAAATACCCATTTTTTTCTTATATAAAATAATAGTAGAATATACATATAATACAAATTTAATAGTAATGTGACTATCTTTTTTCTTTTATTTTTGATATAACAGGCCTTTTTACTGGATAATACATGGTCTACTTTTAGGTGTTTATTGAAGTTAGTTTGAAGCTTTTTTTTAGATTATTGGATTTATATTGGTATCAGGGACCATAGCAATTAGCTGACCAGGTTTATAAAGACTATTTTAGCTATAAATATTCAAAACCATTTTTTAGATACTAAAACTTTAAAATTTTATAATGGTTTAGTTTTACTAAGATGGGATTGTCTTATTACAATAATATGTAATAATGACTTGATATACTTTATATGTTTTTTTGAAAAATTAGCTTTGTAAACTACTATTTATAATTTTTTAAAACAGGTAGAAGAATTTTTTTTGTAAAAAAAATATTTTTTTTGTGATATTTATAATTTTAATATTTATGCATAATATTATATTATTATATTGTAAAAATCAACAATTATATATAGTCGCACCTCGATATAGTTACACCTTTATGATACAAAAACCTGGTGACTATAAAAAGAGTGATTATATCCAATTACTTCTATAAAATTACTAAATATATAATTAAATAATTAAGGTAATTATATAAAATAATTATATATAACCTAGTTAGATCTGTGACCTTCCTTAGTTAAGTCTAGGTCGGAAGTAAATTAGCTTTACCCTCCCCCTTCCCGAAATTAATACCATATTATGGAATTCCTGTAATATCTACTTTAAGGGTAGGGTGTATGTAGATCATTTTTCATATGATCTACATAGTAGATTGAATTTTTATATAGTAAATAAAAATATGCTTATAATAAACCTTTTTATTATCTGAGTCAATTTTTAGCATATTTATATAATATATAGTTTAAAGTAGCTTGTTTATAATTGTGAAGTTGTAAGAAATGCATCTCTTTAAAAAAAATAAACTTTATATAGAATTAAATTTTCTGAGGTCACTATATGTTTTTTCTGGGTTACACAAAAATTTGATAATCCTCATTGGTCGAATTATATGACGTTTATATGTAAATCATATGATATGGTTATACAAAGTTGATCTACAATCTATTTTATATGAAAATAGAAATATTGACACCCTACCCTTAATAATAATGAAGGAAACGAGGACAGATCTCACTTATAAAAAAAATAAACCAAAATATTTATATACAGCATGAATTTAAGAACCGTACTAATACATTTAACCAATAAGAATTTATAATAAATACTTTTGAGAAAATATAAAAATTTTTATTACCTTAGTTCACTCTTGGAAATTTATACTGTTATTCTCACATTCGAGTAAGTGCATCAAAGTCATAAGCATGAGTATATGCACATGTTGCAAGACATATTACATAAAGAGTATATTGCATATAGAACATAATAATTTAAATTTATACTGACCAGATTATTAACTAAAAAAAAATAATAATTTGGTTTTAGTTTTGTATAGGTCCTTTTTTTTAAAATTCTAATTGTGCATTTGAAATTTGTCATTCTTTTATTATAAAGCTATCTTCATTTTGTTTTGATAATATTTACTGATTAATTGACATATCAGCTTTAATTCTTGTTATAGAGCTAAGCAATACTAATAATAGCACTAAAAATCTAACCAAATATGTATTTTAAGAACACTTTCTCTTTTATATTTTACAATAATAAATCAAGTATTTTATATTTTATTAAACGTATCTTTGTATAAAATATATTTTTAAGAACTGACTATTCTTTCTCTTTGTAGCTATTATTTATACCTCTTATAGAATCAAAAAACCAGACTAAAGATTTATTAAAAACCAGTGATTTAATTCATTGGGTAGTTGACCAAAAAAAAAAAAGGATAGTTGTTTTTAAAAAATATTTAAAAAGATTTTTAGTGCTACAAATTTTAATATTTAATCAAAAAAATAGTAGAGAAGAGCTTTATAATTTATATATATATGCAGTATCATTAATCACCTGATTATTTTTTATCAGAGGCCTACCTCCCCTCCCTCTTCTTTAATATATATATAGTCAGGTTCTTATATATAATTTCAACTTTTTTTACCCCCTTCCCTCTAAAAAAATCACCTGATTTTTGTCACTTCCCTTAACATATAGTTCATATTTCAATTTTTACAAATTTTTAATTATTAATTCAA
Source organism: Gigaspora rosea (assembly GCA_003550325.1). NCBI lineage: Eukaryota > Fungi > Glomeromycota > Glomeromycetes > Diversisporales > Gigasporaceae > Gigaspora > Gigaspora rosea. The sequence goes on from QKWP01000579.1 coordinate 229,303, forward strand.
AGATCAATTATAAATATATAACAAATTATGATATTAATTATGTAAATAATTGAAATATTGCAATAATTATAGGTAATTATATTCTAGCCCGATTAGTTTGACAAGTGTTTTTTAACTAATGTTTGTTGGGACTATACTTTTATATATAGTTAAACATTATTATAGTTACTCTTAATATAGTCACAACCTTGATATAGTTATACTATTTTTTTTCTTTTTTTTTTTTTTTTTTTTTTTTTTTTTTT
>QKWP01000579.1:233059-244399 GCA_003550325.1 Gigaspora rosea
AGATAGTATAGTATGTTTTGAAAAAACTTGGTTCAGTCTATTAGTAAGAATTTTTGTATAAAGTTTCCGGATGTGTTCAATAAGGCTAATAGGTCTTGTGAGATTTAGATTACCCTCAAAAGTGTTATTTTTTGGGATAGGAAAAATTCTTCCATGTTTTCAAAGTTTAGGAATACGGTTTTCAGAAAGGCATAAGTTAAACAAAGCAGTAAGTGTAGTAATACCATGAGAACCGAGGTGTTTGATCATTTCATAGCTAATTCCTGTAGGACAACAGGCTTTGCCATTTGGAAGTTTAGAGATTGTTTGAAGAACTTCTTATTCTGTAATAGGGACAGTAAGAGAGGTATACCAGGCAGAATTGATATAAGAAAGAGGCTGATAATGTTGATACCAGAAATTGTCAAAGAGAAATTGGTTAATAGATCTGTGAGCAGTCCAATTATGGTAATGTGATTTGATATGCTGTTTGATTAAGCTAGGTTCTGTGACAAGTTGGTTATTAAGTTTAATATTCAAGAAGTGTATAAGGGGTTGGTACCGATCAAGAATGCTATTAATAGCTTGTTTAGGTTTGGAAGTTAGGGTTTCACAACGTTTTTCAGAGGCATGATTAATTTGTTGTAGAAGAAGAAGAGAGTATTCTAACTGGTATGCATGATAGACTTGTTTCCAGACTTCATAGGCATGTTGAAGCCAGGATTGAGTACTAGCAGTATCAAGTGATAAAAGAGGGTACAGATTGGCTTTAGTGTAGGAATTAATAGAAAGAATATGTGAGTTAATATGTGGAAGATAAGAATTTGGGTTATTTTTAATCTTTTTAATAAGATGGCCAAGTTTTTTGAGTCCAGTATAAAGAGCAGTACAATGTGGTATATATTTATGGTTATAGCTGCGTTTGCGAGATATTTTGTTTGGAATTAATTGGATTGCTGCTTGTAGGATAGAGTGTTGAATTTTGTGCCAAGTAGTATCAATATTTTCATGAGTATTTACCAAAAGGGGTATATTGTGCTGCAAAAATAGCTGTGTAATACACTCTGAAAATTCTGTCTACTGGTCTGTTGACATAGATTTGTAGTTAAATATTCTACACCAGTATGCATACGAGGGGGTTTGCTATAAGCATTAAGAAATGTCCAGGAAGAAAAAAGAATAGAATAATCACTAAGAGTGCTAGTTTGACTATTATCAAGATCATATGAAAGAATAAATTGTATATTAAATGAGTCTGTCCACATATAGTCAATTCTACTATGAGCCAGATTGTTTGACCAAGTATAATGTGTATTGTTAAAATGGGCACCTATATCAAACATGTTTGTATGATATAGAAAGTTGATAAGTTTGTATTTGGAAGAAGAAGAGCTTATAGTATTGTCTTGTGTATTAAAGTCCCCAAGAATAATAGGATGAATATTTAGTTGTCGAGCTTGTAAAATCCAGTTAATAACAGTATTCTGAGTATTATTTCTTTTAATAGTATCAGTTGAAGATAAATAAACAGAAATAACTCGTAACTTGATATTGCTTTTGAAGAAAAGGTCGAGTGCAACTGCGCCTCCTGGATGCATAAGACAGCTATGAACGTGAGGCTTAAGGTAGTTACGGATCATAATAGCAGCACCTTCTATTGAACTATCAGCATTAGCCCAATAATATGTATACAAATTGTTGTTACAAAATGAGAGTTTGGTTTTGTGTGAAATTTTGGTTTCTGTAATACAAGCAATAGAAATATTGTGGTTAATGCAATAATCTTGCCATATTTGTCTCTTAGAAGCTGAGTTAAAACCTCTAACATTGTGGGTAGCGATATTAATATGTAAGTCACGAGTAGGTTAAAAGTTTGAAGATATTAAGGGGTTGCCATTTGTAGTTGGTGAACTGTTATAAGGTGATGAAGTAAGAGAAGGTATAGGATCAAAAAGGTCATCAATAGAAGCTGGCAATTGGAAATTGTTATTATTGTTAGAATGTGAGTTAGAAGAATAATTTGATTTGAGTGGAACGTCATCATAAAAACTTAGATCTTCAAAAGGTACAAAAAAGTGATTAGGTAAGAGGTGTTCATGTAATAAATATATATGTGCTTCTTCAAACACATAATCAATTCTGCTTTCTTTAAAAGAGATTCTGATATATTGTTTTTTATAAAACATAGGATATTCTTCTTGTAGATAGGTTAAAAAGGAGCCAACAGTTTGTGGTGAAGGTAAAGATTGTAATCTATGGTAGTATAAAAATTTGTTGTAGCATGTTGATGGTTCATAAATCTCGAGTAGATTAGGATGAAAATTGATATTTGTTCTTTCTATATTATTAGTAGGTAAGCTAGAATAATTGTCAGAATCGTCTGGTAACAATTCATATTCATCATATATCTCTTGTTCTTTAGGGTAGATAGAGCCGTATTGTTGTGTAGATAATAAAGAATGTGTATAATGCAAGTGTGGTATTTCAGTGTGGCGTGCTGAAATGGTATTTGAAGTACTAGCATTATTATCTGGTAGCAATTTGTCATCAGGATAAGTTAGCACTAAATTGTTGGGGTTAGAAAGTAATATCTCAGAGGGAGATGATGATATGGGTTCTGAGATATTTGGTGCAATGTCTTCTACAGCGCTCACCATATGCCCGGCTTGCACGGCTCCGCAAGATTCAGAAGTTCTCAGGTTAAGCGTTAGAGGACCGTCATAATCTAAATCTTCCGGGTAAATAGGCTTTACCACCTGCCTACTTACATCATTTTCTTCACTAACTACTAAGGATGTATCTTTTAGTGAAGTGGTGGCTGCATCTATGGGGTTTGTAGAAGACAGTATTACTGAAAAGGGGTTTCTCTCAGAAAGAGAGATTCTTCAATTAAGGATGGAATTTGAAAGTTGATATTAAATTTTGTAATCAGAAGTTTTTCAGCCTCAGGGTATGCATTTGTTTTATAAAATTTGACTATTTGTGAAAAGGATGGTTGCTTGTCTTTAATTAGATCAAAGTAGGTAATTATTCGTGCTAGGAAGTCTGTATCGATAATTTCATTGGTAACTTTATCAATGGCTGATTCTTTGTTAAGGTTGTCAATATTATGGTTTTGTGCAGCAACTTGCTGATATGATAATAAATATTTATAGAAGAAGGCATTTCGACGACCTTCTCTTGTTTCTGCTAAATTGTCTGTACAATAAAGTGCTTCAGCTTCATCTGCAAGTTTGTCAAGAAGTTTCGTTGGAAAAGGTTTGTCAAATGTAGCTTTGTGTTCACTATTTGTATGAAATATTGATTCATCAATATGAAGGTCTTCCATATTAAAAGTCTTTTTTGGAAAGGATTCAAATGAGTTATCGAGTATGTGCTTGAATAGTTTAGATGTATCGTGTTGGTGATTTTCATTTATAAATGTGCAGTCTGTGTGTTTGCAGGTAAGAATATGATAATTGATAGAGCGAAAGCATTCATTACGCCTTTCTTGAAAACTATATGGTTCACGAAAGATAAATTTAATAGGTAGAAGATTTCTAAGTTGAGAAATAAATTTTTTCCTTATTTCCTTTTTAAGAGTATTGAAGGTTTGTTCTTTATCTAGTGAATTAGTAAATTGACGATTGTAAATAGGGAAAAATTGTTCGAACCATTCTTTAAAATGATCAAGGGAGTTGTTGAGTGAAGGAATGGAGAAATTTTTAAGAAATAAAGATTTAGGAATGTTAAAAAGAAGGTTAATATTAAATTTGTTGTCATGTTTAATTGTAAGGTATCTTTCTGTTTTATCTGTAGAAACTGTATATGGATAGAGATTGTATATTTTAGGCCGAAGATTTAAATCTTCTGCAAATTTGTTATAGTTGATTGCTTGATAGTTCTCAGATAAATAAAGATGTATACGTGCTAAGTTCAGGCAGAATTGAAGTCTATTTTCTGGCTTATAAGGAGGAATTGTAGCTGCAGATGCAAATATCTCAGCATAGTTAAGTTTAGTAAAAAGAATAGTTGTGAATTTGTGAATTAGAAGTTTAAGGGTCTTTTCACGGATTTCAAATGGTATTTTGGTTTTTTCATTTATAGTTGGGTTTTTTTGGTAAATAAAGCTAGTGAGAAAATCAGGGCTTTCTCCTGCCATTGTTCTAATGATATAGTGAAAACTTGCTTTGAGAGGTTTGCTATTTTTTGTTCCTTCTTTAATAATACTTCCAGGATAGAAATTGTGAAGATGTGATTTAAGGAAGTTGTATAATAAAGAGGATGTATTTGTTTGAAGCTTGTTATTGGATTCCATTTCTTCAGTAATTGGGAAGTTTGCAAGCCAATCAAAAGTTGGGTTAGATTTGGCATGGGTATTGGGAGTATTGCTAGAAGTTGAATTTTTATTAGAAGGTATTTGCTGTTCTTTATTAAGAGATTGTTGTTGTTTTTGTTGCTGTTGCTGTTGTGGTTGCTGGAAAATAGTGTTAGTAGAATTACTAGAGATATTATCTATATCCATTGAAGAGTTTTGTGAATCTTCAGTTGAAGTAAGTGGTCCAAGAGTTGAAAAGAGAGGATTAGATGAAGATTTTAATTTACTAGAATAAGTGTGTTTGACATTTGGTTGGGTTTGAGAAGTTTGAAAAGTTTTATTTGTATTAATATTAGAGAGTGGCTTTGCTGAAGGTTGGGTAGGAAGAGCAGTAGATTGAGTTGAAGAAGTGGATGTTAATATAGCTGAAGAAGTAGTATGGATTGGTGAATTGAAGGTTGTTGTTTGGGGATCTCCTTGAGATGGTTGTGAGGTGTTTTGTAAATTTTGAAAAAGTGGAGTCAAGTTTTTTCTAGAATCTTCAAGATGAGAAATAGTAGATGAGATATTTAAAGAAGAAGTGGTTGAGAGGGAAGAAGAGGGTGCTGGCAATAAAGTAGCACAATTTGTATGATAAACTTCCTTGTCAACAAGAACATAGCTTTCAGTTGGATGGTGTTTATTGTTATAAATTCTACAGGTAATTGATTTAGAACATTTAGGACATGTGTGTTGGCATAGTTGAGGTGTAGGTGAAGGTGGAATGTTGTCGGAAGTTTGAGAAATTTGGTTAATAAGTTCAACAGTTTTGCTATTTTGTTTTTTTCCCATTGCAATTTGAGTAAATTCTTTATGAGGTTGATAGATATTGTTTTGAACTGAGATGAATTTTGTGTGATATTTGCGGCATAGACATGTAACTACTGATGTTGTTGAAGGAGCACGAAAGAAGTGTGTTGCTTTATTAGTTCTAGTAGTTCTAGTATGACAAGTAGTTGGTTCCTGGTTTGGAGGAATTGCTTTTAAGTTATTTTCTTGTTCATCTTCAAATAGAGCAATACCAAAGCTTTGTGCATGATGAATATAAAAGTAGTCAAGATCAGCGGTATCTGGGTCTTGTTGAGTTAATATTGGCATATTGAAATAAGTTTTGCAGTAAAAAAGGTATATGGAGTATAAAGTGATAAAGAAACAAAATAAAGTAAAATAAATTTAAGAAATTTTAATTATAAAGAGAGTATTGAATTTAAGGTGAATTTTGTAAATATAAAAACAAAGTAGTATATTTATCAAATTTAAATAAATAGAGCAAAATAATATATATTTAAGATTATTCAAGCAGAGAATAAATTTAATAAATAGGATAATAGAGCAGAGATTGAAGAGAGCCTTACAAAAAGGTATAAGTTGTTTTGTGTAACATAATACCAACTAGACAAGTATATGTTACACAAGTCACGTGCTATTTATATCACGTGTTATACAAGTCACGTGTTACACAAGTCACATATTACACAAGATATGCAAGATTATATAATTTAGGTAACGTGCTTTGTTTTTTTTTTTTTTTTTTTTTTGTTGTTAAAGTGAGGTCATGCCTCTAACTTTATTGAGTATATATTAATCGTTACAATATATTGCTTACAACTATTATACTATTTACTAAGTGTTAAGACTTGGACTATTTTATCCATAACCTAAACCTACCAGAGCCTACCATATTCCCATTTATACAGCTAGCCTAGTTTTTGAACGTCCCTTTTCCCCAACCAATAGTTAGTATTCACATGTCCACCACTTTACCCACATTTCCCACTATCATTACTCCCAATTTGGTGTATGTGATTCCAGGTAGGCGCTTGCTGCTTCCAAATTGGTATACCTGTTTCCTTACTAGCGTACTTCTCAGGAGTTCGTATCTCAAACCATGTAGCTGCCTCTACCACATTGGGTAAGTATCTCAAACCTGCATGCTGCCGCAACTAGCCGATTTTCCTGCGACTTGGGGACCCAGGATTTAACGTTCCAAATTTGGGAATGTGTGAACGACTGTACTTCCCGCTATGGTGCCGAGTACCCAGGCATGTTTCGCCGAAGCTTCCAGTCCCTGATATAGTTGGATAGCATCATAAGGCTCGGCCAACCCGACTACTACATGCACTTATACCAGCTATACCTGTTACTAGTGGTTCCAGATCCTCTTAACGTCCTAAGACTCCCATATGGGTGCACCCAGAGCTCCATTGGGTTTTGACACGTACACACTTCCATGCTTCTACTTCCTGCTGGTCGGTCAGTTCCGTCTGCCCTTGCGAAGTTCACTAAACCCTAGTACCCGGTCAGTCACTCTTTGAATTCAGTTGGCCCAGAAGGATTGGTCTGCCAGGCTTTAGGTGCCTAAGGTCTCACTTTCCTTGGTTCATGCTTCTATAACACATGACCTTTTCCTCCGGTGCGACTCCTGCGGCCAGTTTGGTGGGCCCCCTTTGCTATAGGGGCTCTTGCCTGTCCAGATTTTCCGGTCAGTCCCCGCCAAGATTCTTTTCCCCGGTACCGTCGTAAGTCCAGCTACCTCTCCACTTGGGACTTGCCAAATGGGTTTCAATTGTTCCGGTCCCTTGGATTTGTCTGTGTAACTTACACAACTACGCCAAAGCTCCCATTCAAGATGGTAGTACCAAGGTTACAGGTAATATACCCGACCGATCGATGAACAAGTGTTACCGTAATACAGGCCTATTTTTCAATTTGTCTCCAGTGGGATTTGAACTCTAGACCTGCCGCTTGGAAGGGTGACAACCAGACAGCTTCTCTAAGTCGCCACACCCTGGTAACGTGCTTTGTATAAATTAAAGAGGTTACAAAAGGAGTAAATATTTGCCTTGTATAAAATTAATTAATAGTTTGTTTAATTAATTGANGGGTTTCAATTGTTCCGGTCCCTTGGATTTGTCTGTGTAACTTACACAACTACGCCAAAGCTCCCATTCAAGATGGTAGTACCAAGGTTACAGGTAATATACCCGACCGATCGATGAACAAGTGTTACCGTAATACAGGCCTATTTTTCAATTTGTCTCCAGTGGGATTTGAACTCTAGACCTGCCGCTTGGAAGGGTGACAACCAGACAGCTTCTCTAAGTCGCCACACCCTGGTAACGTGCTTTGTATAAATTAAAGAGGTTACAAAAGGAGTAAATATTTGCCTTGTATAAAATTAATTAATAGTTTGTTTAATTAATTGAAAACCAATTAATTTCAGGTTATTAAAAATGTGGGTAGCACGATTTTATTTAAACAAAAAATACCTATAGGGGTATTTTTGTAGTAGAGTTAAAAAAGACCAAAATAAAAAAAAATTAAAAAATAGGAAAAAAAAATAGAAGAGTTAAAGGTTTTTTAAATATATCTCAGTCAGTTTTAGAACTACAAACTTGAAATATAGCTTGTTGTGATAAGAAAAGCATGCTTTTTAACTTTCTCTTAGTTTGCAAAATAGATTAAAAAGGCCGTTTTAAATGTATTTCAAAAAAAATACAATTTTAGGCCAAAGGGCCTTTGCTTGATAAGTTTAAGGAATTTTGCAATGAAATTTTAATATTATATATATTTTTAAGAGTAGAACAAGTTTATTTAAAAGTAGAAGCCAGGTTAACTTAATAAATTATAAAGTTATAAAGATTTTTTAAATAATTAAGTTTGAAAATTTTGTGTACAAGTGATTAACAGAAAGAGTTTTTAATAGAAGTTATTGCTTATAGTTATACTATTTTTAAGCTCTAACTCTTATAAACTATATAAAATTTGATCTTTATATAGTTATAATTATTAGATTCTTGTTTTTCAAACTAGTAATTATATCGAGGTTTGACTGTATATTGTTATTAAAAGCTCTTTGTGAAATGTAGCAACAAGCAGAAGTATAAAGCATGTACATTGCATAATCAGTATTAATATAGAAGTTTGTTGTAATAGTAATACTAAATTTCTCTTAGTATACCCCCAAGACTACAAAAAAAGGCAAAGTGTAACTTAAAAGATATACAATAAAAAATATGTACTATAGAAAAGGTATGTGTATATGTATGAACCAAATTATTCTTTAGAATTTATATAGTACAAAATTTATAGTACTATAGTATATTTAAATTTTGTTTATCTTTTATATATTTTGTGATTATATCAAAGTACTTATAATTACTACAGTGTATACAACCTAGTCCCAACCAATAAAAATTTTTAGCAACTAAATTCAGATTTTATTTTTTATATATAAAGAGGCCAATTTGAAAATTTAAATAATATTTATATATAAAGTGACCAAATTTAAATTTTTAATATATATAAAATGGCAAATTTAAATTTTTAATTAGTAATCCGTAGTTAAAGGGAACAAATTTCATAGTAAAAATTGGCAAACATGTGACTATTACCTTATATAAGGGACGTCTAAAGCGGGGCAACTCATATTTCTTAATAATTTTCTCAATTAACTTTAGGGTTAGGGTCATCTTATATTAGGGTTAGGCTGGGTTTTAGATAGTTATATATAAGCAAAATTGCTTTCCTAATATTTTTACTTAACCTACCTGATGTAGGTTTAGACTGCCATTTTTTGTATTTTTAGGTTTTTCGTTTTTTGCTTCGCCAGTGATCATCAAAATTCTGTAATTTGATTGGCTGTAATCACATGAATTTGCCCGCTTTAGACGACCCTCTTAAATAGTAAGTGAAATGCCATTGCTTCAATTTATAAGAAAAACTCTATAGTAAACAATTGAAAAATACTTGTATCTTATAATCTATCAAACCGATTTTGATGATTTTACTACCATTAGAATACCAAGAACTTGCTCTACAACTTTTAATTAAGCAATAAGAAAGAGTTACTTAATAAAAAAAATACTTTTATATGTAAGCAAGCCCCATTTGCACACTATAGAAATTTACTATTAAATTCTGCTATGATTTATTATAAAATGTCGATCATTTTATACTCTTTATCTGCGATTCCAATTAATAATATAAATGGCCAAATTTAATTGTTTAAAGAGACCAAATTTGCTTTTATATATATATCAAAGATGGCCAAATTTTATATTTAATTATTAAAATACTATAACAGTCATCTGATTTGATACACAAATATTAGATGTAAATTTCATATATATGAAATTTTAAAAAATTACATATAAAATTACTATAAACTTTGAAGCTTTGATGTTTTTCAACCTATATATTAATTTAAAATCAAATTTCGCAATTATATAGAGCAAAAGGATGTGAATAAAAAAACCTTTCCTGCCAAGCCATAGTTCTGCCATCTTTGTACAAATCGAAAATGTAACTTTGTCAAAAACAAATATTTTTCGATTTTAAGATCATAAATATATGTAAAATTATATCCTAAACAACTTTACTTAGGCAACCTTTGTAGGTTACCTTGTAAGAAAAATTGGTTGTCTATGTACAAATGTTAAAATTTTTAACTTTGCAATATAAACCTTTTTTTTCTAGGTAACCTACTTTGGGCGCTTAAGCAAAGTTGTTTAGCACGTAATTTTACTTATATTTAAAGTAAAACGCGTTTTTTTGGCCATTTACTAGGTGAAAAATGGGGTCGAAGTTAGAAAAAAAAATTTTTCTAAAAAATTTTTTAAGAAAATTTTTTTTTCTTACTTTGACCCCATTTTTCACCAGTAAATGGCCAAAAAAAACGGGGTTTGACCTTAAATATAAGTAAAATTACGCGCTAAACAACTTTGCTTAAGCACCCAAAGTAGGTTATCTAAAAAAAAAGGTTTATATTGCAAAGTTAAAAATTTTAACGTTTGTACATAGACGACCAATTTTTCTTACAAGGTAACCTACAAAGGTCGCCTAAGTAAAGTTGTTCAGGTCATAATTTTACATATATTCATGATTTTAAAATCTGAAAATATTTGTTTTTGACAAAGTTACATTTTCGATTTGTGCAAAGATGGCAGAACTGTGGCTTGGCAGGAAAGTTTTTTTTATTCACCTCCTTTTGCTCTATATAATTGCGAAATTTAATTTTAAATTAATATGTAGGTTGAAAAACATCAAAGTTTCAAAGTTTATAGTAATTTTATATGTAATTTTTTAAAATTTCATATATATGAAATTTACATGTGACATATCGGATGACTGATAACTTCAACCTGCTATAACTTTTTTATTAAGTGTTTAGCTTGTTGTTTACTATTTTTTTTAAAGAAGGATTAGAAATTTGAATTTTATCAATTTTATTGGTCGGGACTAGGTTGTACACACTATATAATTAAAAATTTAGTGATTGTGATTATATCATATTTGTAACTATATAAAAAGTAAAATAATATAAAATTAATTAGTAAAAAAAAAGGATCTTGAATAATTTATGTAAGCTTATATTTTAGCATCATAGTAAAATTTTTTTTGGTAGCACTTTTATATTGGTATATATCAGCTATATTTTAGATAATAGATAATATTTTTACCCAATTTTAACTTTTTTGAAATACAATGTTCTTTATCAAAAAAAAAAAAAAGCAGTATTATATATTCTCTAAAAAAGAAAAAAAAACAAAATTATATTTACTAAAAAAAAAAATAAAAAAAATAAAAAAAATTATAATTACATTTACTAAAAAAAAAAAATTACTATATATTACATCACCGGTGTGATCTACAATGCATAAACAAAATAAACAAAACAAATAGTTTGTATTAAATAAAAATAAATCTCTTTAATATTAGAGTAAGGTTAAGATTAAAGATTAGGATAGGGGCTTTGTATATAGTAAAATTTAGCAAGAAATTTTTTTTTGAATAAAAAAAAGTAGTTTTATAGACAAAATTTTAGGTTAGAAGCAATTTTAGCAATTTTTTAAAAAATTCTTTGTTTTTGTTATACAAAAATTGATCTACATGTTATATCTGATCCTAAATTTTAATTGGCAAATTGATTACCGGTGATGATTACCAGTGGTAATAAATAGCAGACTCCAAAAAAAAAAACAAAATTATATTTACTAAAAAAAAACAGACTTGAATTATAATTA
>QKWP01000579.1:244453-270398 GCA_003550325.1 Gigaspora rosea
AAAAAAAAAAAAAAAAACAAAATTGAATTACTTTCATTAAAAAAAAAAAATAAAAAATTTATTAAGCCCTTTTGATACATAACTGATAATCTGTTATACATCATAAATATATATTATATATATATATATATTTTTGACAATTCTGCCTTTATTGTATAAGATGTGAGTAATAAACTACATATAAAAATACTATATACTATTGTATTTTCCACCTTTTTAACAATAAAGACTCATCTGGTTACCGAGGTACCTAAATTCTATCTGCCACAGCCTAGATTTGGCTCCTTTTTGGGCTCCTTAACTTTCTAAAGTATCTGTTAAAAATTCATTGACTAGCTCTTGCCTGTAATGTCAAAATTGACCAAAAAAATTGTAATAGGCTGGCCTGCAGAGAGCCTAGTTGGCCTCGTGAAGCCAGAAATCCAACTGTATAGTATGCTCTTAGCGTCATTGAAAATTTTTTGAAATTTTCGTTGCTTAGTTTTTTTTACGGTGTCTTCGTTCTTTTCTTTTTCATCTCTTTTTTGCCTTTTTCTTTTTTTTGTGACATTTTCTTTGTCTTCCATTTCTTTCTCTTCTTTGTTTTCATTGCTTCTTTTTCATTTCTTTTCTTTTATCCCACTTAATTCTTTCCACTCTGCAACGGCTTCACATCGTAGCGTCCAAATTCTTTCATGAAATTTCGTGCCCAAAGCTTCAAACGCTTTGTTTTTGAAATATCTCTCTGTCATCGATTCTTTTTCAGAGCTCGTAGGAACTAAGCCTTGGATTATTAACTTCTGGTTTCTAATCTTTTCATGCTTTTCCTTACTGAAGAGTACCTTCTCGACGGCCTCTTTCTTCTTTGTATCTTTGTTAATGAGTACTTCCTCTTTTACCTCGCGTTCTATTTTTCACCATAGGCCTTGGTATATTTCATATTTTGCCAAATGGTCTTGTGTTTCTGATTCTCTAAAACATGCTCTGCACAGATCGATTTCGTACACTCCCATATATCTTTTATACAATAAAGCCAAGACCGGTAAGGCCTTGTCAATACGTTTTATCTTATTAACCTAGGCCTGCTTTGCTTTGTGCTTCTACAATTACGACCCTTCAATTTTTTAAACTAACCCCCATATGCTACCCCAATCAACTTCCTTACTATTTCCCTCCTCTTTTATAATATCTATCATACCTGGTAAACCCTTCCATTCTAAATCAAAAACCGTGTTCATAATTTCCTCAACAAATTTTCTAATCGGTTTATCTATTATATGCTCTTCCCATCTTGGAACTATTCTTATTCCTTTAACCCAACTACTAGCGATTTTAAAGCACTTATTGCTTTTAAGACCCTCCTTGGCCAACTTATCTGCATATTCATTCCCTTCAATTCCTGCATGTGCTTTAATCTTAAAAATTTTCCACTCTATCTCCTTCTCCTCAAAGCACTTTTGTATCAACCTCAAAATGCTACCGTTGCTTATTTTAACTTCTTCTCTTAAGCTTTTTGGCTTTGCATTTTCTTAATTAGGCTTATAGCGTTTATGCTATCTGAGAATAATTCTACCTTACTTTTACATGGAACCGCCAGAAGTGCTGTTGCAATTGCATCCATTTCTGCCCTTGATGTTGAGAGCCAATTCAACAAGGCTCCAAGGTTGTTTAATCCTGGCGCTTGTTTTGCTTCTTTGGTATATGCTAACTAGCCAATCCCCATACTTTTCTTGTGAACTCCTTCTTGGACCTCTTCCTTGGTTAAGGAGCCATCCGTATAGATACGCCATTCATAGCAATCTTTATGCGCTCATTCAGGGCTTTCAACTCTTTTTTAACATTTTCTCCCTCTATCCACTCATCTATTATTTCTTCTTCTTTATGCTTTACTACAACATCATATACTTCTCGTTCGCTATCTATACTACTATTTGCATCTTTGCCCTGTCTGCATACTAAATCAGCGCACTTTACTTCGCACAAAATTCTGTCGTCTCATTTTTTCACAAGCCTTCTATTCAACGCATGTTTAGGACTTTTGAAAGCTTTGAATATTGTGCATTCTCCACTTTTCCCTGCTTGGTCTTGTGTGCAACCTTTGCATTGTTCTATTTCATTCTCATCTGGTTTTATATTTTCTTTTTCTCTCTAATGTTCAATCTAATCCCTTAATTTGTTATGCAGTCATATTCGCCAGCGAAAATTTTAAAATTTTAAATTTTTTAAATAAAACCTTAAATATTAATTTTAGCTATATACTTTCTAAGTAAAAAATATAATATTAGTTCTGTTTTATCAACTTTATTATAAAATTTTTTTAAAATTATTAAAAAACTTTGGTGTAATAAAAGTTTAAAGTTTTTGTTTTGGAACTTTTACTATAGAATTTTTTCTTTAGGTATTCTCAAATTTTATATGTTTTCGTTTATAAAAAAAATTTTCACTTCTAATACAAGTCCTAATTTTTACAAGTAAATAATTTAAAGTCAAATAATGTTAAGTTGTCATCCTTTATATAAACTACAAAGTTGTATAAGAAACTATATTTTTAAAACCAATATTTAAAGAATTTGCCAAGATATTGTAAAATATTTTTTTTGGTTAAAAAATTTCTTAAAAATTTAATATTTTCAGCTTATAAGCAACATAAACTTTTTGTCTTATAATATAAGTTTAAATAATTCAAAAATATAATCCTTGTTTTTAAATATTATAATACCAAATTTTATTTAAATATCTTAAATGATTAAAAAACTAGATTAGAGATATATTTATAGTAATTATACAGGCAAATTTGCCTGCGAACCTCTACAAAGTAAGAGATAGGTGTTTCTTCGTTTCTTGCTGGCTCTAACTTTGCCTATTTGTAATAGTTCTTCATCATTTTTGAACACGATTAATTCGTATTTTTGCCTGTCTTCCGCAATCACATTTAGTTCTAGTTTTAGTGCCAATATATTTCTTTTACTTTGCTTGAAAGCTTCTTTTAATTCTCTTGTTTTTGTGTTTCACGACACATTTCTTCTAGCTCCTCCAACCAAATTGGTTGTTTGCCCAAACCTTTTTGGTTTCTTAGATTTTTTAAGCACTCCCAGGATAGCATATATGTGCTATTTGTATCAAATAGCTGTTCCAGTAAAAAAAGCTGTAATGATTTTTCCTTTAAAAAGCTCTTTACTCCTCTTGCACTTAAGACCTCAACTATCTCGGTGCCTTGCTGAGTGACTTTCAAACTTTTCTCCCAGACACTGCTACTAAATGTAATACCAACCTTTCTTGCCTCTTTAACTACCTTGACGGACATGTTGTGGGTATCTGTTATTTCGTTAAGTCTATCTTTTTCTAAACTCGTGATTGCACTGATACATTTATTCAAGATCTGTGCTTGTTTTAATCTTATCCAAGTGGATTGACCGAGCCTTTCCATATTGTTAAGCCTAATTGCAAGATTACTGACATTATGCGCTAATGTACTCTTTCATAATAATTGAACACCAACAATGTTTTTAAAATTTAGTACACTATACTCCATATTAATCGCAAGCCCACTTTTTGATTTAATTAATTTTAGAAAGGGTCTATGCAATTGTTCACAGTTATTCCTACTCAGCATCACTATCTGTGCTCTGTACTCTGCTCTTGGGATTAGTACTTTATTGTTTATATATACAAGATGGCTGAGCGTTGTTTTTTTCCTCTTCATACAATGGGTTAATGCCCACACCTCCTGCTCTATGACCATTTTAACACATTTTTGTGCATGTTTTTCTGAAAACCAGACTTCTAAAAATCTTGCAATCTGGTCTTTTCTCTTTGCCACAACTTTATCTTTTCCTTCACACATTTCTACTGTAGCTGACTTATCTTTGCAATTTAGGACTACTAGCTCAGACTTTTTCTGTTTATTTTAATGTTATTTAGCTGATAAAACTCATTAGCAACTGCTAAAATATTTTCCATATCCATTTTCGATTTAGCAATCCACGTAGTATCATCTGCATATGTCAGAACAGCCTGTCACAGCTTTTCTTTTCTGCCTTTTCCTGTAACTAAGTCGGTTGGCCACTCAACCTCTAGAGAATACCCAAATAAGTCCTGTTCTTGTATTGTTCTAAGTAGCAGATCATAGTATATACACTATACCAAAGGAGACACTACCTCTCCTTGGTCAATCCGTCTTCTGCAACTACTTCTTTGCTGTACCCAAAGGCTATAGGTCAATAAGGAAATCAACAATATTTTCTGGCAATTTAATTCTTTTTAAAGACAGTTCTAGCATTTCCAAGCTTATTGAATCAAAAGCTTTTTTAATGTCTTGCATCAGAACCCACAGCTCTTTATTTTTTTCCCAAGCATCTTCTAGAATATTGTTGAGTATTTGTATTGGAATATTCGTACAATTCCCTAGCAAGCCAGCATAATTACAACCTTTTAAAATGTTTTTCCTTTTGAATATTCGACCCAATCTTGTATTCAAGATGCGGACTGTCATTTTTCTGAGCATTTCGAGAAGCATTATTAGGCAGATATTAAATAAGTTATAATTCCAAAATTCGCTTTTTGGGATCAGGTACAAAATCTCCTTCTTCTATTCGCTTGGAATATTTCCCACTTTTATACAAGAAATTGCAAATTCCCGCAAGATCTTTTCTGCTTTAGGACCCGCTTTCTTGAGTAGTGGATATGTAATTCCCGTGGCCCCTAGGGCCGAGTTGTTCTTTGTTTTCTCTAACGCTTCATGCTATTCCTGTTTACTTACTTCTCCATCTAACTCATTATACTATACAACATCTATTTCCTGTAACAGTTTGTAAGCCTTGGTCCACCTTTCGTTCATACACCTTGCTTTGACCTTTCTTTTTTTGTACTGCTCACAAAAGTGATCCGCTGCTCTTTCTTTTATTTTCTCCTCATCAGTAACCAATTGTTTATCTCCTTTATTGTCTATTACTATTCTATCTAGTGTAATCCTATTACTATGTCTATCTAAAAGGCTATTTATCATTCTTCTTTGGTCTGAAACTAACATATTCCCCTTTCCTCAATTCTTTTTCTTTTTCTTCTTCTTCCAATCTTTGTGTTTCTGTTATCCAAATATTGTACTGTTGTTTCTACTCTTCTTTAACTTTTTCTAGTATTTCTCTTGTCCATCTTTGTGGTGTCTTCTGTTCCGTCATTCCCAAACTTTGAAGGATTTTTACTATAGGATCACCCTTTGCTAACTCTATACCTTTTTCTATATTGTGTTTACATTTTTTGCACACTTTGCTAAGCGACTTAACCCTATTTCTTAAAGCCTTAATCTCTGTGTTTGAACTGTTTTGTACTATTTCCTTCTTTTTGCGCTTTATAGGAAGATGTTTTTTTGCTAATCCAATAATGCAGTCTTTGATAACTTTCCACTTTTTATTCAAATCATCAAGGTCTGTTTCCTTTTTCTTGTGAATACGTTTGGAGATATCTTTCCATTGCGCACTTAAGGCCTTTTTTAGATGTTGTATATATGCTGTCCAATGATCTTTATCTACTTCTTTCATATCTACCATCAGTCTTGCGGAGTTAGGGTTTGGTCTCTTCGAGCGACTTGTTTTTACAAGGCCTATATCTGTTGTTATCTTTGCCATTACAGTAACGTGATCACTTGCTGTAGTTGTTGTCATATCTACGTGTTGTACTTCCAAAATATTTCTTTTTAATTCCTTCGAAACCCATATATAATCGATACGTGACTCCATTTGACCATTACTCCAAGTGTGCTCATATTTGTCTGGATTTATCTATCTATATGTGTTTGTAAATCCACTGTTTTCTAGTTCTCGGAAGGTGTCTTCTGTCGTTGTATTCCTTTTCACTTCTCTACCTCTATGGATTGCCTTCTCCTGTTTTTCATAGTTAAAATCCCCAGCTATGATAAATCTTCTCTCTTTCTTCCATTTTTTTCCGATTTTGTTCTTTAGGAATTTTTTAATTTCAGCTCTGGTTTTGTTATTTGTAGAAGGAGCGTATACTATAATGATGCTGAAATCTATTTTCTTGAACGTTAGAACTAGTTCTATACCGTAAGCACCCAATTTGTTTACTTGGGCTATGTGTTTTGCCCATTTATTTCCAATTAAAATACCAATACCGAAACCTTTCTTTTTCTCTTCTATTGCTTCAGTCCAAAAACCTATTATGTTCTTTTCTTGATTTAACAACCATCTACCTTCCTTCTCTGCTATATTAGTTTCGCAAATTTCTACAATGTCCAGTTTATCTTCTTCCATTAAGTCTACCAGTGCCTCAAGTTTTCTTTTGTTACTTCTAATCCCATTAATATTATGAAAACCAAACCTAAGTACGCTCAAATCCTTTTTGATGTTCTTACTGTTATGATCAATAAACAACTTCTCTAAATTAGAACTGGCCTCTTTTTTCTTTTTCCTAATATTTAATTGTGGTCCTGTCGAGGAGTCTTCTTGTCGTGCAACTAGTTCTTTTTCATATATTACAACTGGTAAGCCTGTTAGGAGCGGTAGGAGACCGCTTCTTTAAGTCTTGTATCCTTTTTAATAATATCGACTATACACCCTTTTAAGTCTTTAAGGACTGATTTCATAATCATTTCGATTATATCTTCTAGCTCTTGGTCACTTTCTACAGCCTTTTGTTTCTCTTTTTTGTTTTGAGCTAACGCCAAATCTTTTAGTTTAATCGACTTCTTACCCTCTTTTTTATTTTTTGCACTTTGGGTTAATCTTTCTTGTTCTCTATAGTTTTCCATCCTATTACCTGCTTGAACTTGACTTTTAGGATTCTCTACTCTCTTGCTTAAGTCTCACCAAAGTGCCTTGTTGTAATAATAAATGTTTTGTCGGGTCTCTTTTTCTTTATCCTCATCTGTTTCAAACTTAATCATAGCTTGGCTTCTAGGATTTCCATTTCTATTGTGAAAGATGTGTACTGCCTTTGCCCGAATTCTTTTTAGTTGTTTGAGTAGTAGCACTTCTTTTGTATTTGTTGGTAAGTTATTAAGGGTAGGGGGTATGTAGATTATTTATCATATGATTTTTGTAGTATCGAATTTTCTTTTTAAAGTTTAGTAAAAATAAAATTATAGAGCAGGTTTTTGTGATTCTAAAAATAGTAAAATTATTAAAATTGGTTGAATATTCATCAAGTTATAAAGTTTTAAACTTTAGGTATCGAAAGTTGTTTACAAAATCATATGATGATCATATGATATCGACCAATTAAAATTAATGATTTTGTGTAACTCAGAGAAATTTGAGCCAACTGGGGAAACTTTATGATATATCGAAGTATAATTTTTTTAAATATATACTATATTAAAATTTTACTATTATAAAATGTGCGTTTTATTCTATATATTATAAAATTTAAGTCAAATTTGGTTGCAACTATAAAAAGTTTTATTAGTAGCACTTTTCAATTTCTATATAAATCTCATTGTACTACGAAAATCATATGATAAATGATCTATATACCCCCTACCCTTAAGCCTTGCGTGGAATGTTTTTCTCTGATTGGGTTGCTCTTTATCACTTTTGCCTAACATAATTCTTGCTAGATTTCCATCCTTTAACGGCAAAACCCAGATGTTCTCTATTTCTGTTTTGAAAGAATCTTCTCCTTTCCAATACAGCTCTGCTTTTGTCTTCCTGTTCTTACTGTGTAAAATGAGAATTTCGTCTGGAACTCTTATTCTTCGTCTAATTAAAGCAATTATTTCCTTTTTTTGTAATGTAGTATAGTAAATCCTATATTGTACACCATTGTTCTTCCTTTTGGTGTAATAATTCTTCATGTGGCAGCTCTTTAGTACTTTTTCCAGGTACGGGATTTAGACTGATACATTCTGTTTCTTTTTCTTTCTCTTTTTTGATTTGGCACACTGACGTCTTGCCTTCAATCTTAGTATCTCCCCTAATGCTGTCTCTTTTCTCATTCACTCTGCTTGTCACATCTTTATTTATATCCTCATCGACTTCACTTTTTTTCTTCTTTTCAGAAGGCTCTATTCGATTTTCTTCAAGGTGTGCCTCTATTACATTAAAGATTTGCTGTTTGAGTTCATTGTTGCCACAGTCAATTTCACTGGTTTCCATAATTGCGAATACTATTTTTTGGCACCTTTTTCGATTTCGACATCTTTAATGTATTTTGGTACCGGGTCCTTCTTTTTAAGCTTTTTTGCTCCACTTACTGCCTGTTGATATTGTATCCAGTTATATGTTTCAATTGCAGTTCAAATTACAAAAACTGTTTCTGGTTTTTCTATACCCAGGAATTCCGCAATTTTAATATCTCTCTTAAGCACCATGTAGTATTGTTCATTTAATATCGACATAATTTTCTGGTTGTGATGTCGGAATAGCCAATTAAATTCTTTAATGCATTCCATGATAATTTATATATTTCCCACTATTAATCATGTGTTAGAGTTGTTTAAAGCCTGTTATTTCTACTTATTGTTGTATTGTGTTACTGTCTACTGTTGAGGCTTGGTCGTAGCTATTTTGTTTACTTGCACAAATATTTTCTTTTGTTTATATTACAACACGTATTTGTTTTTTTGTTTACTTATTTTGATCAGTTACGTGTTTGTTTGTTGTAGTATCTGCAATACAGGGTTTCCTCTAGTCCCCACTTTTTCTAAAAAACTTTTTGAAAAAATTGTTTTTTCCCAGCTGTGCTAAGTATGAAGTAGTTTTTGTATACTGTTGTTTAAGCTATACTGTTCTTGCTGTTTATAGCTGTTCTTTGCTATATTTGGTTCCCTATATTTTATGTTGTTTTTAGTGTTTTTGTCAATTTTGTTTCTGCTAAAAGTTTGGTTACAGGGATCAGTGGAGAGAGTTGATAAATATATATTATAAATGTAAAAAAAAAACTTAAAAAAAAAAACTTAGTTTATACTATTTTATCGCAATTTTTGCATTTTTTCAACTTTTAAATTTATTACTTGCTGGGTTACTATTATCTGATTTAGATCATGCCTGGGTTAAATATATAACCCAAAATTTTCATTAGTACATTTCAAATATAAGATTTATAAAATCACTCTAATAGCATTCTTTTAAATATACTCTTTTTATCTATTAACTGTTTTCAAATATAATCTTTTTATCCAATACCTACTTTTCAAATACAGTTGGCCCTTTCAGAACTGATCTTGCCAAAACCAATAACCTGCCAATATCAGTTAAAAATCAATCCACCAAACATCCATTCTATAAGTAATAATTAATAACCCGCTATTTCTAATACTAAACCCGTTCACTATGCATACTAGTTATAAGAGGGCTGACTGTATAACCTTTTTTAAAAAAAGGGTCTCTATTAGCAATTTTTCAAATATGAGCTTATATAGATTTTTGGGGTCCTACTGTAACTATCCCTTAAACCATCCAGTTTAAGCAGACAAATTTGCTTACTTAAATTTTATAAATTTATATTTAATCTATTTTTTTTAAAAAAATAAAAATATTTTATAATTTTTTTTATAATTTAAAACTATGATTATATATTATTTAAAACTTCTTTTTATTTGCTTATTATTTATAAAAAATTTGAAACTGCTTATAAAAGAAAATTTTTTAATTTTTTAAAAAAATTTTAATTTTAAAAATTTTTTCTTTTTTTTTTTAATTTTACTTATTAAAATTTAAGATTTGTCCCCCTATTACCTTAATTCAAAGTTGAGACAATTTAAAATTAAACAACTTTTATTATTATAACTTTTATAATTTATTAAACAAAATTTAAATTTTATTTAATAGCAACTAAAAAATTTCTCTTCGAAAATATATAAAATTTTAAAAAACTTTTTAAAATTTTAATAGTAAAACTAAAAAATAAGTTTTATTAAAATGTAATATCTTTATCATAATTAAAAATAGAATGATAAAATTTAAATATATTATATATAAAAGGAATATCTTTAATATTATTCAATAAATACAGGGATCAAGCTTAAATACAGTGGGGTTCCATATTATTATGGACACTTTTGGGGGAGCCATCACTCAAAATCGGGTAAGTAAACATGGCACGAAATTTATGTCACGTGACCCGCCGATCTCATGGTACAACATACTAAAATTTGGTGCAGTTTCATTACGTTATGCAAAAATTATGCAAAAAATTCTAAAAATTCGATTTTTTCATTTGTACGAAAGTCAAAATTTTACATTTTGTCTTTCTTTTTTTTTCTTTACATTTTATTATAAAAAAAAAAACAAATTATATTCTAATATTTAATGGGTCCGCCCCCAGCTAATATACAAGCATCGACCCGATTGGGGATACTGGTGACCAGTTTACGGCAGAGTTCTGGTGGTGTTTCATACCACGATTTTTTAACAAGAGCATCCAGCTCTGCAAGATTACCTGGCCTTCCCTTACGGCGTACAGAGCACTTTACCTCATTCCACAGGTTTTCAATCGGATTAAGATCCGGACTTTGTGGCGGCCAATCCATCACACGAATTCGGTGTTTCTTCAAATATTCCAGGCCCACCCCGTCAAGATGAGGTCTTGCATTATCCTGGACAAAGATTGGGCGACCTCGATCATCATTTGCTGGAAAATTATTTATAGTTGGGACAGCGTACTTCCGGAGGATCTCAAGGTGTAACTTACCATTTGAATTGGATTTTAGAGGAACAAGGGGCCCAACCCCAAACCAGGAGAAGCAGCCCCAATACATACGTCCAGGACTACGTCCTACACTACTACCAATACAATCGATTTCCCATTTTTCACTTGGTTCATGCCATACACGGCTAGGGGAACCCAGAAAAAGACGTACATAGGTCTCGTCCGACCACAAAACACGTTTAAAGTGCCGGACAGACCAATCCTGATGTTCAAGCGCCCATTCATACCTTTTTTCCATATTCGTAGCCGTGATAAGAGGCTTTTGGGGGGCGACACACGAGGACAAGCCCAAACTGTGCAAAGAACGGCGCATGGTAGTTTTAGAAATTATTTTTTCAGTTTGAATATTGTGTAGGTTGGTCATTTGCGTAAGGCTGAGACGGCGGTTGCCATCTTTAACTACGTCTTTTAGGTTTTCAAGATCTGAAGTTGTTAGAATTTTTGGTCGACCAGTCCTTTTTTTTTGCACTTCCGTGTCTGACTCCCTGTACTGCTTTATGACGTTTCCCACAGAACTTTTACCACAACCAGCCGCGGCTGCAATTGTACGAAGTGAATCACCTCGTTGATGTCCATAAATTATGGCTCCTCGCTGACTTTCGGTTAAATCTTTTTTCACGCCCATTTTTCGTGGGAAAAAAAAAATTAAGATGCACATTTGTTTTTTTTATGCCGATCCGTCATACAAATATAATTTTTTTTATATTGCGTAACGTGACCTGGGTATCACGCTACATTTGTGCGAAATTTGAACCGATTTGGGCAAAAAATTGATTTTTTATGAATTTTTTTTTAAAAAAAAAAAAAAATCAAAAAATTACAAAAATCGATTTTCGTACAAACCCGAAAATGGTACTTTCTACTTTCTCTTGCATAACTTCGGCGCAATCTGATGAAACTGCGCCAAATTTTAGTATATTGTACCGTGGGATCGGCAGGTCACGCGACATAAATTTCGTGCCGTGTTTACTTACCCGATTTTGAGCGATGGCACCCCAAAAGTGTCCATAATAATATGGAACCCCACTGTAAATTTTAAGAAAACTCAAAAAATCTTTTTAAAAATAATTTAAATAAACAAATTTGCCTACTAGATAGTTTAAGGGATATTGAGTTTGTAACTATATTGAGTATGAATATATCAAGGTATGACTATAGTTATAAAAGTATTTTTTTTATATCTTAAGCAGTTTTACAGGTACTTTTTATTAAAAAATTATAAATTTTTAGAGATTTATATAATTTTAATTTTGTGAGTTTATACATTACTCTAATTCGATTTTTCAAGAATACAAAATGTGACCTATTATACTAATTTGATACTACAAACTAAATGCTATTGTTAAACAACCCAATTTTAAATTTTTTTTCCTAACTTCTCAAGAAAAGTAATTTCAAAAGAAAAGAAAAAACAAAATTATAAAAACAAAGAGGTAAAACAAAAAAATATGAAAAACTTTCTACTATTTAAACAAATACTAAAGTAAAACCAAAATAAAGTAAATCTGAAAAAAAGAAAAAAAAAGCTAAAAAAGGCTAAACAATAGTATTAATTTTTGCTTGTATGAAAAAGCCTGAGTAGCAGTACTATTTTTGTTTGTACTAAATCTTAAAAATTATATAACTGTGTTCGAAATACTCTGCCAAGTATTATATATAGCAAAAAATATAATAAAAAGCTAATAAATTAAAATAAAGAAAAGAAAACTATAGCTAAAAGAATGTTCTAGAAAGAAATTTCATATCATTTTCTTTATGTTCTAAATTTTACTTGTAACTTGATTTAATATGGTAGCCATATTTCTAATTTGGAAGAGTAAACAATACCAATCTTTTGGAGGGATAAACCAAAATGCTTACTTTTGTCAAAATTTCAAAAAACCAAAGAAGTGAAAGTAAAGTGCACCAAAATAAAAGGACTTAAAAAAGTTACACTATATAGAATAACAAATCCAACCAAGAGTTTTTTCTGTTTTCATATCTATAAATTTTAACAAAGCTTCAGGTTTTCTTGTCTACTATTTCTTTTGCTTGGTAGAACTAGAATCTTTTGCTGAAGACCTTTCTTATAAGAGTTTGAGTCTTTTTTATTTCTATTTCAGTTACAACCAAGCATATGATGATTATTTTTAAGTCCTAGCTGCCCCTAGTAAATATGTTAGTTATATTAACTATAAAGTTTTTATAGATTAGCTTTTTGAAATTTTTGGTACAAGAGATTATTGTAAAGAGTAATTATAAAAGTATTAAAAATAAAATATTATTAAAAAATAGTAATATTATAAATAAAATTGACTTTAGGGTCGATAGCATAGTAATTATGCTCTGAGGTCTCAAATCGCAAAATTGCTAGTTCAAATTCAAGTGGTAGTGATTTGTAGAATTAGCCAGCCAGGCTAGACTAATTAGAGAACTGAAACACTGTGGAATCCAGGGACCTGGGACATTTACGACATACTTAATTATCTAGAATAGGTAGTGATCTATAATTAAAACTACAATGATAGAAGCTGTACCAGAACCCCGATTTGAAATGGGTTCGTATTATTTTGCCGACAATCACTTCACCAACATAACATTCTATCGACAAATACTTACCGACAAGTTCATTTTACTGACAGTTTGTTTCACCGAAGTTCATTTTACCGACAAGTTTTTTTTCAAAAAGCACCCTAACTTTAGCCCTAATTCTACTTAATTCTACTCTGACCCTAACGACAATAACCAGAATTACTTTGTCGGTGAAATGAGCTTCGGTGAAATAAACTGTCGGTAAAATAAACGTATCAGTGAATAATTGTCGGTGAAATGTTATGTCGGTGAAATGATTGTTGATTAATTGATTGCCACCCATTTGAAATAACCGAAGCTATGAGACATAACATAAGGCCTAAGTTTGGACATTATAAGATACTATAT
This sequence comes from Gigaspora rosea, assembly GCA_003550325.1. NCBI lineage: Eukaryota > Fungi > Glomeromycota > Glomeromycetes > Diversisporales > Gigasporaceae > Gigaspora > Gigaspora rosea. The sequence continues at coordinate 258,014 of QKWP01000579.1, forward strand.
GAACTCATGGTATGGCAGTTTGAAAATAGTTGTGGAGATCTCTGGCTACTATAGTAGTCGGTATGACAGGTCGCTTCTGGGTAGTATAAAAGCAAGATAGGAAAAGTTAATTATAATTAGTGAAAATAAAAAAACAACTACGGTTGTTATAAATCACTAAGAAAATAATACTGGCAAGACTATCAAAAAATAAAAAAAATAAAAAAAATATTATAAAAAACCAAAATTATTTTTTTAAAAAACAATTATAATAGTTTATTTAAAAAAACAAGTTTTTAATTAAAATCCAAAAAATATTTTTTTAGCAATTTTATCTTTATAGTACAAGTAACTAATTACTTGATAAGGGGAGTGACAAAAGTCAGATGATTTTTTAGGGGGGGGTAAAAAAAGTTGAAATTATAAGATAAATGAGGTATTGTGGCCAGGTTAAAGTTTCTACTAATAAAATTTTTTTAATAAACAAATAGATTTTTGTAGAATTTTTATTATTTGAACTATACTTAATAAAGAATAAATTACTATAAAAAAATCTTTATATTATATATAGTTTTAGATATAATAATTAGTACACAAATATAATATAAAAACTAAATTCTAGGGGGGGGAGTATTGTGGCCAATTATTTGACAGGAATAACTTTTGATCTACTGGTCCTTTTGGATGATTTTACCACAAAAATGACCGTCTCAGTGAGACGATTCTAACAAGCACAAAATCATTAAAATCCATTCACGGGATCCCAAGATCGTTAAAAGTAAATATGTAAAAATTTTGCTGATTTACTAATATAATTTTATAAATAAGATAAATTTATATCGATCTCAGGACCCGTGATTAGATTTTGACGATTTTATGCTTGTTAGAATCGTCTCACTGGGATGATCATTTTGGTAGTAAAATCGCCCAAAACGGACCAGTGGATCAAAAGTTATTTTTTTATTTATTTTTTTTTAATTAAAGTGCCCGTCTTGGGACTTAGGAATTTTATTCAAGATATTAGGGCCGTCGGTATCCTCTAGGGAAATACCGGCATTTGTTACATAGATGAGGACACATCTAGCCACATGTACACTTTTGGTGTCTAATTTAAGTGGTCCGCACACTAGCTGCTATATCTGCAACCCAACTATGGGAATTGCCTATTTAAACCCTCTGATCCATGTTCTGCCTGCCAACCCATCTTGTATTACCAAAACAGGCCTGTTACATAAGTCAGTCAGCAAGTTCTGGATACTTAACCATTGCTTTAAAACCCAGCTGGGTATTCCCGGTCCTGTTATCCTCGACAGGAGACTTGGCAGAGCGGTACCTGTCCCATATCAGGTATTCACCTACACTTTGGACTTATCGCTATGACCGAGGCCAACACTTGCGAGACAGGGTTATCCCTGTCCTCTTACCAATACCTACTTCTGCCCTTGTAAGGTTCGCTCCAACCCTGGTACCCACTATCACTTTCCTACCGGTCCTTCACTGGTTTTCCCAGACTTCCAATTCAGTTGGCCCGGAAGGGTTGATCTACTCGGCATTAGGTGCCATTATGGTTTTTCTCCCCCTAGTACCTACTTCTATAATATAGGTTCTTTTTCTCTGGTACCCGATTCGGTAGCCAGGTTAGTAGACCTTGTCCCTGAGGTCAGCATCCGGTACTTCGGCTCCGGTCCAATATTCCGGTTTTGGTAGCGCTATCAAAGATTTTTGCTACCTCCTTACTCGGGGTTTGCCAAATGGGTTTCTGTTTTTCTGGTTCCTTGAATTTGTCTGTGTCACAAGACACAACTTCGCTCGAAAGCTCCCATTCGAGATGGTAACCAAGGACTACAGGTAATGTACCCAACCGATTGACAGGAAACAGTTACCAGAACACAAATCTATTTTTTCAAAGCATCGTCAGTAGGATTTGAACCCTAGACCTGCCACTTGGGGGTGACAGCTTACCAACTTCTCTAAGTCACCACACCCATTGGATCAAAAGTTATTAACTATTAAATATTCTATATATATTTAATAATTAATTCAAATATGCGCAAAAACCTATATTTTGCATAAATGATGATATCTTGTGATCTAGTAATCAGAATTGGATGAATTTTATACTATTCAATTCATCTCAATGAGATGAATCAAATGGTATAAAATTTGTCCAATTCTGATCACTAGATCACAAGATATTTCACTTGGCCACAATACCCCCCTGGTCACAATATTTCCATTTACCTTATATAAGAACCTGACTATATATATTAAGAAAGAGAGGGGGGTAGACCTCTGATAAAAAATATTCAGGTAATTAATGACACAGCCCTAAAACTACAATATGTTTTTATATTATCTATTTTTTTATAGTAAAGACTTATTTAGTTACCAAAGTACCTTAATTCAATTTGCTATAGTCAAAATTTGTTTTCTTTTGACTTTTTAACTTACTAAAAAGTTTACAAAATATTATCAAATTGCTTTATTAGAATTGTTTATTATTATTATTCTCTTTATACAACTAGCCTAAAAAAGCCAGTTTTTGTGAGCATACTATTTAGTTATTTATCGTATTTACTCGAAATAATGCATATGGGCGTTATTTCAAAAATTGGATTTCCTTAAAATAGCATAGTTGGTTTCGAAATAACGCCCATGTGCATCCTAAAATAATGCACACCCCACATACTAATGTTTAAATAGCATTTAGAAGTAGATAGAAATTAGATCTTTACCCCGAAATAATGGCTATGCACGTATTTGAAATAATGCACATCTCCTTGAAATAACGCATAGGTGCGCATTATTTCAAGTAAATAGAATATTATATTTTTTGAATATTTTAGAATTTTTTTTGAACTTGTTTTTACTAGCCTTTTTTTGTTTAGAATTTCTTTTATTTTTTTATACTATTTTTTACTTTTTATTTTGTAATTACTTTATATTTTAATTATCAAATTTTTTTGTAAAATATTCTGTTTATGCCTTCAAAAACCTAGTTTTTAAGTTTTTTTTCTTTAACTATTTTTCTTTTCTTACTTGCTAAAATAATACTTTGAATTAGCAACTTTTTTTAATATTATCTTTATTTTTTTTACTTAGCAATATTTTTATAATTGATTTTTTGCTTTTTTGTTTATTTTATTTCTTTTTTGTTTTTTTTAACTTTAAAAAGCTTTGTATTAATTAATCTCTTGTTTTGAATTTTCTAAAGATTTTGTAAATTTTGTATAAACCTAATATATTTTTTTATATTAGCCTGATGATTATACCATTTTTTATTAATTGGTAAATATAGTTATATTATCAAATACTATTACTAATTTCTGGCATTAATAGTCTACAATTAAATAATTAGCTTGTTCAGTTACTCAAAGCATCTGTTTATGATCTGTCAGAATAGAATTTGCTTTACTATTGCTGAGATTTATCTAACCTTAATAATTGCTAGATCACTAGCTGAGTTCTATAGCTTGTCATGACTACCTCTTTTCTTAAGAACTTCTTCTATTTAGATTTTGGCAGAACAGTTTACAACTATTATCTGCATAATAGAGCTAACAAAAACAAAATATATAAAGAGGATATACAAAGATATGAAGATAAAGAAGAAAGAAAAATAGGAAAAACTATACAATCTAAGCAAAAGACCAAATAAAAAAAAGATCAAGATAAAAAAGCAAAAAAAAAAATCTAATATATATATATTAGAAAAAAAAAGAAAAAAAGAATATTCTAGAACATTCTATTGAGAAATTTCACTTATAGTTTTTTCAAAAAACCTTATATATCATTTATTGTTTACTTTGTTTTCAAAATTTATTCATAATCTTGTTTTCTATATAGTAGGCGCCTTTCAATTTGAATAGAATAAATACTGCTGATCTTTTGGAGAGAGTATGCCAAAAAGCCCACTTTGTTAAAATTTTGAAAAAGCTATTAGGACCAAATACTTTACTTGTAGTTTTTTAAAAAGTATTATTTCTTTTTTTTAAAAAAAATTTCATACTTACTTTTATATCTCTTTGAACACCAAACCAAATACTTTTTTTTGTTAGTAAATAGTAAACTCTGAGCTTGTTAGCAGATAGTTTATAAGTTTTGCCTCTTAACAACAAGTACCATTCTCACGATAAATAATGAACTCTAAAGCTACTAGCAAATAGTCTATAAGGGGAGTAACAAAAATCAGGTGATTTTCTAGGAGGGGGATCAAAAAAAGTTAAATTATATATAAGAACCTGACTATATGTATATTAAAAAATAGGGGAAGTAGATCTCTGATAAAAAATAATTAGGTAATTAATGACACTGCCCTAACCTCTATCCTAAATAATAGATGCCATCTTATGGTTTTTCTCTAAAGTTCATTTTTAGCTTGTATTAAATTTTAAAAAAAGCTTTGAAAATTTTGAGTACAAGTGATTATTGGAAAGAGTTAAAATTTAATGTATTGTTACAAGCGACTATAGCCTTCAATATAGTACTTGCAACAAAGCACACAGCTATAGGGACCTTATAAGGGTTAAAGAAGATATGAAGTGGTGTAGAAGTAGAATATTACTTTACTAGAGTGGTTCAGTATATATTTATTAAATAACAAGAGTATATTTATTGATCAAAAATATATTTTATTTATTTAAATAATAATATGCAAGAGATATAACTATTTTTAGGTGTTAGAGGGAGGAGGAGGGTGATCTAAGTCTGATGTGCAGAAAGAAAGAAATCTAGAGTTTATATATCTTTTTTCAGCTATTAATTACTATAGTATGAAATGGCAGAAATGGTAGAAATAGTAGAAATGGTAGAAATTGTAGAAATGGTAGAAATAGTAGAAATAGTAGAAATGGTAGAAATGGTGGAAATGGTAGAAATGGTTAACCATGTTATTTGTACTTCTAACTAAGCCATATATAGTTAATAATATATAATAATATAAATAATATAATAAAATAAGATAATGAGATGTCTTAATAGTTGTATAATTTAAGTTTTAAAGTAAAACTCTTTCCCGTACATCAATTTTTACATAAACAAAAATCAAAACAAACGGAAAAGAGGAAAGTCGTGTACAAAGTTCATAGAGAAACCAATAAATAAAACAAACAGAAGACAGGCAAACTAACAAGAAACTGGTCAAGAAAAGGAAAAGAGACCAAGCACTTCCAGGAATACAAAATACAACAAGGATGGGCGCAGCCCATGAAAATATAAATAAAGACAGAAAAGAGATAATAAATATGCCGTCACAACAGTCAGTAGAAGCAGGAGAAGTACATAATGCATATCAAGAACCTAACACACAAAAGAGAAGGAAACAAAATACAAATGATATAACTAGTGAACTACTAAACACCACTACCCAAGAAAACAGCAAGTCGTGCGAATCAACAAGTGCAATGATAGTAGACCAAACAGCAGATTTGGCTTAACCCTGAAAATTCCAAGTATAACGTCAGAAACAACAACAGAAATAAACAACACACAAATTCGAATAAACCCAATTCAACAGGATCAAGAAGAAGACAAAATCAGTAAACACCAATCCCAATCTGAACGTGATGGGAACCGGACAACATATGATACAGAAACGAGCCGAGATCCAATGATGATTAGGACGGAAAAGGAAGGAATTATCCTCGAGCTGACCCATACCGAACAAACTCTTGATATAGAAATAGATGTGACCCCAACAAACATACCGAGCAAAGAAAGAAGTGAACAGAACATACCACAGAGGCTATATAGCAATGCAGCGAAGAAGGCAAAATCAACAGAAAGTCAGCAAACCCATACTAGAAGAAATAGAGAAGAAGAAATGGCCTGGGCACAGCAAGTAATAGAAGGGCTGATACAGATAGAAACAAAAGAATTTGACGAAGAGTTATGGCACTACGGGAAAATTCTAGAAGCCTTTGAAAACGAAGCACTCATGCAGGGGTTCATCAAATATAAACTGACACACAAACCTACAACACATAGTATCACAACAGCTATAGCACTCAAATTCAAATACCTAGACAGAAACTTCTTTCGTACCTTTACAAGGGACAAGAAAATTATGCCAGCACACCAGAAGGAGTTTGAAGGAATATATGAGCAAGCAGTGCTAAACTACAAAGGGAAACATAGTATTACAGTAACAAATAGGGAGATAAGATATCAAATAAATAGAAAGGTCAGACAGAAAATAGCAATAAACTTCCTCACCAATTACAAAATGGGCAAGAACCCGAGAGAAATAGCAAAAGTGTTGGACTACTGTAGAGGCTTTATGAAAATGGAAAGTGAACTCCATGGAGACAAAATATGGCGGGTGATTAATGAAACAATTCAAGACACACTTCAACAACTGCCAGAAAATCCCAAAGGAATACCAAAGAAAATAACCAATATACTACTATTCAATCTACCACTAAGAAACTGAGTCAACCTTAGAGCTATACTAGCAGCTCTAAGAAAGATATACACCTTCGCACAATTACCAGAATCTTATTTCGTAGAACTAGAGCAACTACCCAGAAACCCTAAAGACCTGAACACAGACTTAAGAGGAATTTTCCCAATCAAGGACAGACGTGACTTAAGAGATTTAATAAAGCATAAGCGAGCCTTAGCAGAATATTACAAATAGGAGGGAGAGTTACCAGAAAAGTACTTCGAATTGTCGGCAAAGAAAAAACTACTACCACTAATACCACAAAAATTGTCAGCAAGATATAGAGAAAACTTCCCAATAGACATGATAAAAACGAACAAATCAATCCAAGAGATAGTTAAAGAACTTAGAGAAGAATACCACTTTAAAATTATACCAAACGACTTTTTTGTGCAAAGATCTAGACTACCTATGGATATAAATCAAATTAAAACAAAGATGGCATACAAGTACCTGATAGATGACACAGTAGAAGGCACAAAATTCTTAGAAGAAATAAAAATGATATACAGCTTCTCTCTACCTATACCGAAACATATCATGACAGCTAACTCTACAGAGAAACCTACACTGCCAGAAAATGTTGAAGACATTAAGGACCTTCATATAACAGTGCCCATAGTCACTACCAAACAGTTAATCGACACAGTAAGATTACTAAGGACCTAATACTATTTCCACAGAATCCCAGATGAATGGATAAAGATAAACAACAAAGAAGCAGAAGCAGAGACAAGAGCAACGAAGACGGAAAATATGGAAACCGACAGACTTGAAGTACCAAATATGCTAGAAGAAATGCAAAACATCTTGGACGAAATAGAAACAGACAGCTATAAAATTCAAATACCAATCACAAAACAAGAAGACGTAAAAAATACACTAGAAGACCTAAAGCTAATTTTCGATCTAGGCAAGACACCCGACTACTTATTCAAATTAGAGCCACTATCAGAATCGACATGGGACATTATACTATAGACCATTATGAAAACACAAAACTTACAAACAAAATTAAGTAAAAACCAATACGAATTGAAAAACATAAATATAGTAACTCACAATGTACAAGGTATAAATGTAGCTATCAAGTATAGAAATTGGATAGAATACTGTATAGAAAGGGACATACACATAATAAGCATGACAGAGACAAAGATAACAGAGACCAACAACTACAAAATAGAACTAGCAAAACCATATTACGATATATTTACAGCAAACAGCAACCAAGATATAGTCAAAAACAGAGAATTGAGCATAGGAACAATATTAGAAATAAAAAAGACAATACAACCCTACATCCACAACATACAAACTCTACCAGGGACAGCGCTAGCAATAGATTTTTATTTTTCAAGAAATCAAAGAATAAGGATCATATCAGTATACATACCAATAACCAACAAGGAGCTAAAGGAAAAGACGCAAAAAGAAATTGTTAAATGGGCAAATCAGGCAAAAAGCAAAAATTATGAAATAGGTAACTTTAACTACGATAAAGTAAGAGACCGAAAGAAACCAATGCCAATGTTTAAGAGCCTAGAAGAGATAGGAATAATAAGAGTACTACAACATTTTGATATAAGAGAAGAGACATGGTCGTGGCAGGAGATGAAAAGCCAAATAGATGACATCTACATAACACACAACCTCATACCAGCAATAACGAAACCAAACATTACCGATGCAGAAAGAATAATGGATAGCGATCACAGAATAATTAGTATGGAATGGCGCCCAAACTTTAATATCAAACAGTTTAGAACAAAGAGACAAAAGAGGAAAATCTACTTATACAACGAGATGATCCCAGAAAAATGGAACGACTTTACAGAAGTGGAAGCCACAATCAAGGACAAAGAAGAGACGAGATACTAAGCAATCCACACGGAGGAACAGCTTAACTCTGAATGGAACAATATTGGAAAAACTATTAAGAAAATCGCAGACGAAACCATACCCAGAGTGAAAATAACACCTAAGGCATTCTACGCATTCTCAAGAAAAGTGACAAAACTCCACAATGCATTAAAAGGTATATGTAGATTAATAGAGAGGCTTACCAAACAAAGTAGAGAAGGCGGGATACAAAAAATGAAAGAAACAAACAAGAAAATACAAGAAATAAACAGAGAATGTAACATAGAAATTAGCATAGAATTCAAGAACAAGGATACAGCAAACAATATAGAAGAAAAAATTGGAAAACTAAAAGACTATCACAAGACAATCTATAAAGCAAAGAAAATTGAAAATGAGATAGCGCATAGACAAAATATAGAGAAAAATATTGAGAAAAGATACAACAATTTTGCTGACAACACAAAGAAAATGGTGGACAGCATACTACAACGTTACAAAGAACCTATACAAATTAGAAATATCATAGAAAAGGATAGTGTGATAGTTGAACCAAAAAACATCAAGGAGTTCATCAAACGTCATTACCAGGAATGGACCAAAAAGAACCCTAAAAATAAAGAGGAGTGGGATATTTGGAAAGAAGACTACAAACCCCTAAAAGGCGTCGACGTGAGCTAGTATACAGAAATAGAAGAAGATATAACCTTATATGAATTAGAAATCGCGATCAGAGGCACTGCTGAAAAAAGCGACGGGACCACAAGCGATATCGAACGAAATGCTAAAGAAATTGGAAAGAAAAGCAAAAGAAAATTTACTGAGAATATATAATGCATGTATTCATCTGAAAACAATACCAAGGAGCTAGAAGCGCAGCAATATATATCCAATAATGAAAAAAAAGAAATTCACAGGCAACCTAAACGACACAAGACCAATAATGCTCACTGAACATGCCAGAAAAATTTTCACAAAAATAATCACAAGGAGACTAAGTGCGAAGATGAGTAGATACCCAGTTCTCAATGAACACAACCACGTAGCGTTACCACTAGTGATGGCTAGTGTTCTGACCCGGGTAAGTATCACCCGGGTCACCCGCGGGTGGGCGGGTGACCCGGGTTGAGTTATGGCCCACCCGGGTGGTCAACCCGCGGGTGACCCACGGGTCACCCGTGGGTCAACCCGCGGGTCACCCGTGGTTCAACCCGCGGGTCAGTGACCCGTATGGGTTTACAGCGAACTTCAATACGAAGTTGATCTGTAATAAATAGATAATATTTGATCTTTTTAAGATCTTTTACATATTTTTTTTTTCTTTTTCTTTTATTTAAATTTTTTTATTTTTTTTTTATTTTATTAAATTTTTTTATTTTATTTATTCAAATTTTTTTTATAACGTTACATTTTTTTTTTACATTTTTTTAAGATCTTTTTGATCTTTTATTTAAATTTTTAAATCTATACTAAGATTAGTATTAGTTTTTATGTTTTTCTTTTTTATTTTTTGTTTTTTTTTTTACTAACTATTTCTTTCTTCTATAGGTTTTGTATACTGCCGGCAAGAGTAAAATGGCATAATATTCAGAGATCTCGACCTGGAAGTGTTAGAACTGACTAAGATAAGTATTATTTTTTTTTTTTTTTTTGCTTTCTTCTTTTTTATTTTTCGTTTTTTTTTGCTAAATACTCCTTTCTTCTATAGGTTATGTGTACTACTAGGAAGGGTGGAATGGCGTGAAGATTTAGAGATCTCGACTCAGAGATCTCAACCCGGAAGTGCTAAAACTAATTTTTGTATTTCTTTTTATTTTTCGTTCTTTTTTGCTAATTACTTCTTTCTCTTATGGACTTTGTGTACTGCCGGCAAGAGGAAATGGCATAAAGATTCAGAGATCTCGACCCAGAAAGGGTGAAACGGCATAAAGCTTCAAAGATCTCGACACGAAAGTGCTAGAACTGGCACTAAGATAAGTGCTTATTCTTTTTTCGTGCTTTCTTTGTTATTTTACTAATTACTTTTTTTCTAGTTTTTGTAAGGTTAAATAGAAGAGATTCGGGAACTGGTTAGTCACATTATAGTTGTTGACGGGTTTGTTATGAAGAGCAAAGAGTATTACATTAGTACCAAGAATGGAGCGATTAGTAGTTGATAGTTAGATTAGAGCGAATGTATAAAAATTAAATAAATTTAAATAAAAATATAAACTTAGTTTCGGAATTTTGGTATAGTTTCGGAATTTCGGCATAATTTTTCAAAATAGTTTCGGGCAGCATCATTACCCGCGGGTGACCCGTAGCAGAATTTTTTTTATTACCCAGTGTTCACCCGCGGGTGACCCGTAGCAGAATTTTTTCTATTACCTAGTGCTCACCCGGGTATGATTTTGACCCGGGTTGAACGGGTCACCCGTAGACCCGGGTAACCAATAGATCACCCGGGTGACCCGCGGGTCAACCCGCCGGGTGACCCGGGTCATGTTTTTTTAAACGGGTCCAATCACTAGTGATGGCACTGAAATTGATTTTTAAAAAAGGCCTATTTCGTCTTTATTAGAGAAAATTAAAATTTTTTATAAAAAAGAGCAAATGAAATTTATATAGATATGTTCTTTATAATTTCGTCTATTCAAAAAAAGTATCAAATAATTTCGTCTTTCAAGTAAAATAGGTCAAAAACAATTTCATCATCAAATTTTAATTTCGGGTTTTAGAACCCGAAATGCTTTCGTCCTCATATATAGTTACCACAAACATCTACAGAAATACCAATAACAACAATAGCACATATGATAGAGGATGCACAAGTAAACAGGAAAGAATTATGGATACTCAGTCAAGACATCTCAAAAGCATACAATTCGATGCACATACCACTCCTTAAGAAAGCCATGAAAAGGATAAAAATACCAAGTGGAATAGTAGATCTAATCGGAGATATTTACCAACAGAGAAAATGCTGTCATCTCTAATCTGGGAATCACAGATACATACGAGGTTCAGGACGGTGTGGATCAAGGTGAAACAATAGCACCGCTCTTCTGGAGGATCTACTATGACCCTCTGCTATCAAAAATCTATAAAACAATACAAGGATACACGATAAGCATTGAATATACAGACATGAATCAAAGGAAAATATTGAAGAGTAAAAGACCCGCGGTAGCCTTTATGGATGACACGATATGGTTAGCAAGAACAAAAAATGAGATGGAAGAAACATTAGATATAGCAAAGTCATTCTTCAAATGACAAACATAAAAGTAAACCCTCACAAATCCGTCCTGATGACGTTTAATACGAAAGAAAAAACAGAAATTGAATACCTAGGGAGCACGATACAAGCAATACAAGAGAATGATGTATGTAGAATACTAGGGTGCTGGTTTACATGCAAAGCGGACAGAAAACCAAGTATAAAGAAAATAACAGACGAAGCATCGAGTGCAATCAGAAGCATAACAAGAGCAAGAGTAACCGAAAAGCAAGCAGTATACCTGATTAACATGGTGTTACTGGCAAGAGTGTCCTATAGAGTGCAGAATATAGTACTACCTAAGGCAGTGGCCGAAAAGATAACTAGACAATATATGTCAATAGTCAAACAAAAAGCGGAGATCGTAACCACAATACTGAACTCAACAATACATCACTATAAAATATATGGAGTTAAAACAGTGCAAGAAAAACAAATCACACAGCACATGTCCATATTAAATAGGCTACTTAATCGCAAAGATTTCGAAAAATCAATACTTAAAATAAGAATCCAACAAATCCAAGAAGTGGCAAAAACAAACAAGTCGATTTTAGAACATTATAAGTACATATTACCACTAGAGGAAAGCAAACCTACAACAGCAAAAATGATACAAAGTATGGAAGAAGTCCAAATCAGTAGTAGTAGAAACAACAATAACAAATGGCCAAAACTGGAAAACATGAAAGGCACTTCAATTAATGAAATCCTAGATACAATAAAAAACAAAGAGAAAATAAAGGGAAGATGTAACAAAATGGAGTTAAGATACATAGAACAATGCCTGGAATAACAGGACCCCGAAGAATACATATATAACTCAGATCCAGACTCAAAAT
>QKWP01000580.1:1718-32727 GCA_003550325.1 Gigaspora rosea
GGATGAAATTGCTTTTCTCTAATCGACCTCTAGAAAATATTTCTCGAACAACCTATATTACTTATACAATGATTACGAGGTTAACTGATGCCGAACTTTCTCAAGTCCTTCCTCAAATTAGAACTCACAGAGTTCGTTCTTAAAGGGGAGAGAAATGTTATAGAATAGGTTTTAATTTTGGTAAAAATTAGTTTGAAAATTAGAACTTAATAAAGAAATTTTGTAATAACTGTATTTAGTAATAGTGATATACGAAATTGATGTGCAATGACACTCAATTACGCTTAGCGACGCTTAACGATGCTTAGCGACGCTTAATGACGCTTAGCGATGCTTAACGACGCTTAGTGACACTTAATGACTCTTAGCAACGCTTAATGACGCTTAGCGACGCTTAGCTCAATAGATATATAAACCCACTTATTTCCCTTAGTTTTAGACAGATCCAGACATTGTATTTTATCTTTACCTTTATATTATTTATCCTCCTCTCTTATTATTAATAAACTCTTGGGATTTCTAAGGAATAGACACCTTGGAATAGCCCTCTTGTTAAATTAATAAACTGTGTATTATCTCTTGTTGTTTTATACCGAACTGCCTCAGAGAAGTGTGTAGTTTCTTACAGACATAAAAGAAACTATACTTCCCTCTTGCACACCGCTTCACGCCCAAAGTAAGGGATCTCAGGAGCCGTGTGATTGTTACTCTATCGGAATTAAAGAAGGCTTCCGGTACTGTAACAATATTATTTATATTAAATAAAATATTAAATTTAAACTTATAGTAGAATTTGTAAATTTTGTTAAAAATCAAAAATACATAATTTTGCAATATTTTCTTTAAAAAGAAGCTTTTTTACACTATCAAAAATATATTTGTAATACTTAAAATTTTTTTCTTCAAACTCAAATACAATTTCATTTGTAAAATCATAAATAGTTTGTTCTGTTTTATCAATATAACTTTTATTTTGTTGTGTTAATGATGGAAGTAAAGTAGTTTATCAATTCTATTTGTATACTTATTAAAAAATTTAATAATATTATCATTAACAGAATTTGAAAGATTATTATTAATTATAAGTTATATAAAATCTGCATAAGTTTTATTAGGAAAATAATGATTGCCACTCAAGTAATTGTTCTAGTATAATATTTTAAAAAATCAAAATGCTATAACAGGCATAGGACATTTCCTCTTCATTGCTTTTTTTATAATTAAAACTTTTAAAAAAACATATGAATTTACTATATAATTTGAGCTAAAATCTTCATCAATCTAACTTATTAACTTAAAATTAAATTTTACAATTATATAGAACAAGAAAAGAAGAAAAAATTGAGCTTAAAAACCAAGTTAAAATTTTGATATTTTGTACAATTTCAAAATGTAACTTCGTCAAAAACAAATATTTACTAATTTTAAATCAGCAATTATATGTAAAATTATGCTCTGAACAACTTTATTTAGGCGACGGAAGTAGGTTACCTTGAAAGAAAAATAGGTTATCCATGTGCTAAAGTTAAAATTTTTGAGTTTTCAATATAAAACTTTTTTTTGATTAGGTAACCTACTTCGGACCCTTAAGCCAAGTTGTTCGGCACGTTATTCTACTAGATCTGAAGTTGCGGATCGTTTTTTTGTTCTCATGAATAAGTGAAAAAAGGATATAAAGATCGATAAAAAGTTTTTATTAAAAAAAAATTTTGTTCTAAAAATTAAAAAAAGTTTTTACGTAGAAAAAAGGCAGAAAAAATGTGTGGCAGCCTTAAATCAAGTAGAATCACGTGCCAAACAACTTTGCTTAAGGGCCCGAAGTAGGTTACCTAATCAAAAAAAAAGTTTTATATTGAAAACTCAAAAATTCTAACTTTAGTATATAGATAACCTATTTTTCTTTCAAGGTAACCTACTTCCGTCGCCTAAGTAAAGTTGTTCAGAGTATAATTTTACATATAATTTCTGATTTAAAATTAGTAAATATTTGTTTTTGACGAAGTTACATTTTGAAATTGTACAAAAATAACAAAATTTTAACTTGGTTTTAAGCTCAATTTTTTCTTCTTTTCTTATTCTATATAATTGGTAAAATTTAATTTTAAGCTAATAAGTTAGATTGATGAAGATCTTAGCTCAAAGTTATATAGTAAATTCATATGTTTTTTAAAAATTTAATTATAGAAAGCATTTGGACCTATTTCAAGGGGCCATGTCCTATACCTGATAATCTTGCTCATTTGATATATTTAGAATATCAAATATATTTAAAGATTTAGATATAATACTTTATTATTACTTGAATTATTTAATTCATTTTAAGTTATTAATTTGTTTGAATTAGTTTTGTTTGTAATTTACCAGACTCTCTAGTCTAAAAATAAATATAAAAATAAAAAATTAAAGTTATATTAATATATTATTTATAAAAATTATTTTTGAGGACTGTAATTCTGAGATACTTGTTTGTAATTCAAAATTATTATTAATAATTTTAATTGATTATAAAACTTTCTTTACTATGAATTATTTTATTTTGTATTTCAATTGTTTTATGCCAACTTTCATGACTACCAAGACCTTGTGTAGTTAAAAATTTTTTATTGCATCCAAATATTTTGCAAAAATACATTTTTTTAAAAAAATTATTTATAAATACAATATAAATTTTATTTTATACTATTATTATTTGATTAAACTATGGCATACAATATTATATTACATAATAAAAATATAAATTCAATTTATTATTATTTATTTCTTTTAATTATTTTTTATTGGATTACAATTATGAAGCACAATAAATTAAATACATGTAATTTAAAATTAAAAACAACAAGACAATCTCAAACACCTGTTAAATTTTCTTCTCAATATCAAATATCTTTTTAAACACTTGTTTGTTCTACTTCTTAATCTAAAACACCTGTCTGATCTACTTCTAGCACTAGAAGTATATTACAAACAAAAGCATTAAATAATTTATTAAATCAAGAAATAGTGAAGTTCAAAAAATAGTAAAGCTCAAAGAAATAGTAAAGTTCAAAGAAATATTAATATGCAAAGTAATAATAATGCTTAAAAACATAGTAAAACTCAAAGAATCAATTTAGTGATAAAGAAACTTATTATGGAATTTTTAATAATCAATATCATATCAATTTAGATGATTATATCTTATATAAAAAAAAAAGCAAATTTATTAATAAAGAACCAAAAAGAATTTGATCTGGTAAATTTATTTTTATTTACATTATTTTAAATGTAATTTTACAATTTTAATTTTTATTACAGTACCAAATTTTATTTAAATATTTTAAACAATTAAAAAAATAGATCAGAGATATATTTATAGTAATTATACAGGCAAATTTGTCTGCAAACATTCACAGATTAAGGGATAGTATTGAAATTTACTTCTTTTACATATGGACCATATCCATTTTTACCAAGTACATTTACTTTACATCTTCCAACTTGTTGAATTTTGTTTTTAGTGAAATAAAGCCACACCTTACTTATTGAATTTTTCTCATTGGGTAAAGATGAATTGACAATTTTCTTTTTTAGAACTTTGAGAATCATAATTTGAATTACCTTCTTGAATTTCATTTGAACTTTGGAAATTATTATTTGAGTCACTTTCATGAATTTCATCCATGCTTTACAAAAATAAGACAAAAACTTTTTTTATGTTTAATTATTTATTTTAAAAACACATAAATTTTAGAACTACAGTATATTATACATTTTAATTTAATCTATTAGAATTTTATTGTGTCATCATTTGGGTGAGTCAGTAGAAAAGGGACAAATCATTTTTTTAATTTTTAAATCAAAATATTTTAACAACTATTGTATTTAATCAGATTTTGCTAAAAATTTTTTTATTTTAATCTTGAAATTATATAGAATTAAAATAAAAAAAATTATATTAAATTAATTAAGATAGTTGTTAAGATATTTAAGCTTAAAATCAAGAAAACTTTTACTTAGAAAAAATTTAATTATGACAATATGGGGTGAGTCAGTAGAAAAGGGACAATTATTGGATAACGGAAATCAAATCCGAATAACTATGTCATATTCAGATTATCCGGACTGATCAGATAAAAAGTTCGCCCTTTGCACGACAATCATCGGGAAATTTCGTGAAGAACCATGTTAAAACGGATTTACTTATGTGTGCGGGTGGTAAACCTAAAAAGGAAATTCAACGTAAATATAAATTAAGTTCGTGAAATTAAAAATTTAGGGTTAGCGTAGGGTTAGGGTCTTAACGTTAGAAGCTATAGGGTTAGACTGACGCCTATTATATGTAAAATTTCATTCCCGTCATTTTTAATTAGTGCACCAAGACAGGTTTATACACTCATTTTCTTGTATTTTCTCTTTTTCCGGTTTTTTTTTGTGTTTTTCTTCGCTTTGCTCACGTGTCGGGCTGATTTCTCCATTGCGGTCAATTTGCTCTTACGTTCTCCGATTGGCTTATTTCCCTTTTTGGATTTGTATCACCCGCACAAATAAGTGCACGCCCCTTAAAACTACCTCTTTTGTAAATTACGAAATGATCTACAAACTGTTAACTAAAATAGAAGAAATTTAACGGGTTCAAGTATTTAACAATAACGGGTTTTAATTCTCAAACTTTTTTTCTCATTAAAACACAAAAAAGAAATTCATGGCATCAAAAATTTTTATGGGCGATATGCCCGAATTAATGGAAAATATTCTTAATAATGTAAAATTTCATTCTATATATTCATGCGCACTTGTGAGCAGACATTGGTGCAAAATGTCAATACCTATTCTTTGGCAAAATCCGTTTACCTATAACAACAACCCATTATTCATTTCTCAATACTTATTATCACTTGACGAGAACGAAAAATCCGGTTTAAAAGAATATGGGATAAATATAAAATTTAAAATACACTATTTAATTATGCAAGTTTTCTAAGGATTCTCAATTTAATCAGTCTAGAAAGTAGGATTGACCAATGGATCAATCTCAAGTATTTTAATTTGGATAAACCTTGCGAATCATTGAAATGTCAAATAATGAAATGCTTATTGAAATTATTTGTTGAGAATGGGGCTATTTTACACAAATTAGATTTATATTTTGATGATTATGAACTTCAGTCAGAGATTTTACACTTATTTAGACGAAATGAACGATTTGTTTCACAACTTCAAGAATTATCTTTGGCTGGAATATCAAGATTAAACATTAAAAGTGAATGTAATGAAGAGTTTAAGGTGTTAATGAATTGTAAAAACTTAAAAATTCTTCGTATCAAATTAGAATATAATGGTTCCATGACTTATGCGTCGCATATAGTACATATTTTAGAAAAGTCTGGCACATTATTACAACGACTAAAAATTGAATCAGATGGTGGTAAAATATGTGGAGAATCGTTATTACTAAGAACACTTAAATCTTTCTGCCCAAACATTACTTATCTCAACATTTCATGTATTCGGTTTTCCACACAATTCAAAGATCTTATTTGTAATTTACAAAAACTTCAATTCCTCACTTTACGGTACATTAATGATGTACTAATCGAAGAAGAGGAAGAACTTAAGACACGAGTTATGCAATTTGCAAAAATATTACCGTCAACATTGCAATATCTTGATTTAAGATATACTGGTTTAAATTTATATATTGATATTTTGCTCAATAATTGCTGTGCACCTTTAAAAAATCTGTTAATTAATAATATTGATAATGAGAAGACAACAGAAGCGTTAATCAAATTTTGCATACGAAAAAGAACTTTGAATTACGTCGGTATTAACATAAAGACTAATAGTCATATTAAAAAAGAAGTGGAAGTATACGTTAAATTGGTGCCATCTCGTCACATTATTGTTTCTTGTTAATTTCTAAATTCACTTTGATATAGACAAGTTAGTATCATTTATATATTGTGATACTTTAATGCAGATTATATATAAAATAGAGCATCAATTTAATTTCTTTGGAATTAATGGAAGGAAATTGAAAAAATTTTATAAATAATATAAGTGATTCGTGCCTAATTATAATATTATGTCACTTATTTTGATCGAAAAAGATGTTATAATTTATAAATTTCATTTAATTATTATAATGCTATTCATTAAATCAAAGGTGTATAGAGAATCGAGACATGTGTATATTAATGAATGTTATCATTCTAAGACAATAGTATAGTATGCTCTGTTAAAAACCGGTATGCATGGTAAACAAATATTATATCACTTTTAAGGTTTGAGAGATCAATTAACTATATTAGAAACAGATATTGTGGATTAGTATTTAATTAGATTTAACATAGAGATCGCAGGGAATTATCGGTTGAGTTTCAATTTGAATAAACATGATTACATACATCATGACACATTAAGGAAGAAATAATTTCATGTCCTGTCGGATGATTTACGTATATATGATGAATGTCGAAGTGGATTCCAAATCAATTTCATCTTGTGTTTTCGAAACTGACTCAGTTGGACAGAGAATTCAATTTCACTTAATATTGTAATAAGTATCTAAAAATTTTATATCAATAAAAATAATTTTAATAAAATAAAATTGAAATTTTTATTCACTAAATCGCAATATGCAGCAATTTTTAAAAATGATGATTGCAAAAAAGTTAGGATATTCATTTTTATTCGCAAGTAAATTAGAGAAACCCACTAAATTTCTGATAGCAAGTCTGTTAATTGACGTCGTAAATCTTATTTTTATTGCACAGGACGATTGCTATTCCTGTATTAAAGTTCTTTAAGATCCGTTAAAAACAACTATTGAAACCATAAATATCATTATTCATTGATTTACCTTTGGAGATATATTTGGATTAACTCAGACTGGTTCTAAATTTGAAAAAATTCCATTCCGACACACAACATATATGAATCTTAAGGTTAGCCTAATTGATTTTTATGTTTATACAACAGTAGTTAAATCGCCACCCAAAAATTTTACAGATCGTGTAATTTTGCATGATTAATAATATGGTTGATTTTTTAAATAAACGTTTTTTATTGATATGTTAACAATTGATAAATATAAGTATAATGATAAATAAAAATTAATGTATATTACATGATCTGAAAACGTTTTAGTGGTTATTTATACTCGGTTTGTTTATACATACATAAAGTTATTTTTCTTTAATGCAGGCAGAAAAGGTTTGTACTTACATAGGATAATGTAAATTACGTTTCAGAAAAAAGATCTGCTCAAAACTCTTTATAGGCTGAAAAAATATGGCTGTAGCGCGTTCCTAATTTTAATTTCCAACAAAAAGCTCGGTCACTTTAATGGTTGTCTTGGCCAGCTTATGATAATATTAAAAAAGAAGTGCCAATTCATCGCATTGTTGTTAATTGCTAATTTCTAAAATTACTTCTACATAAACAAATTAAATACATGATACTTTGATACATATTATAAATAAAATAGAGGATTAATATAATTTCTTTGATAATTAATGGAAATACATTTGAAATTATTTTATATTGATCGGATAAGCATAAAGTGGGTAATATGAAAATAATATATTTCGCATTCTTCTCCATTTATCAATTTATGTCGATTATCAATTAACAAGACTAAAGCGTTCCGGGTCAATGATTTAGATGTACTGTACTAAGTGTATGTTTTTCATTCAACTTTGCTTGTCTTTAATGTATTACACCAACTGGTACTATTCTTCGTGATAAACCATTTACAGTATCCGGACATGAACCAAATTAACAAAGTCAGCTCTTTTTCACTAATTTAAAAATGACTAGCGATTATTAATGCAGATAATGAGACTTGCAGCTATTATCAATCTCATAGAACACCTGAAATATTTTCAGATCGAATAGATAAGTTACCAAGTTGTAATAAATAAGTTACATGTACTGACATCGACTGACATCAAATAATTATCGATTCGATCATTAACGATTTTTTCAACTGTCCCTGGATAAAGATGCCTGACGAATGACGAAACCATTTCGTCAGGCGACTTCCAATTGACGAATTGACGATTGACGATACCCCTGACGATTGACGAAACCTATGACGAATTGACGAAACCTATGACAAAACCTGATGAGTTATATTCATACAAGATAGAGTTAATTACCGCGTTTATAAAAATTAGAAGTGTTTTAATAAACGTAAAAGGGTCTAATATAGTATCACCAACAAAAGAATATAACTAATTAACCTTTTTGGCAATTCCATAGGAAAGTCGCGGTCAATAACGATAAGAGCTAAAAAAAACGATGTTTTAACAGAACAGGTGATAATTAATGATGCCTGACGAAACTCACGTGACATAATAGTTTCGTCATTTCGTCAGTGACGAAACTATGACGAAACTTATGGTTTCGTCAGGCGAAATAGTTTCGTCAAGCATCTATAGTGATAATGCATAATTAATAGCAGCGATAGAGAATCAATATAGGTTGGATAACAATATATTATATACATATTAATATATCCATTACATTCTCGTTATGCATCGTGATTTTACTATTTACTAATAACAAATCAAAAAAGGAAATTTAAATTTTGTAAATAAACAAAGCGCGTAAAGATAGAAGTTTAGGGTTAAGGTGTTGTTGTTGGAGACTACAGTGATAGATTGGTGCTCATTATATGTAACATTTCGTTCCCGTCATTTTTAATTTGTACACAAAGGTCAGGTATTTTATCTTCTCTTCCTTCTTTCGCACATGTTCGGAATATATGTCGGATTTATCCGGAATCGACGAAAATAAAACGCGTGCACAATTTTGACTATTCCGGATCAACCCGACATAAATTTGAACACGTGACATGCTAAAGAAGAAAAAAGAAAAGCCATTGAAACTTATAATGAATAACATTCTTTTGAAACAATAAGGTTTAGTGTATCCAAGATCATTATACTAAAGGGGTTCCTGAATCGATTTATCAAGGTTTATCAATTGTTAAAGGTTTGTCAAGGTTTGTCAATTCGTCATATGTTTCGTCAATTCGTCATAGATTTCGTCAATTTGTCATAGATTTCGTCAATTCGTCATAGGTTTCGGGGGTTTCGTCAATCGTCAAGGTTTCGTCATGATGAAACCATGACGAAACCATTTCGTCATCGCAAAAAACATTTCGTCAGGCATCTTTATCCCTGGAACAATAGTAATAGTTGTGATGTAATGAGACAAACTCATCAAGTGTAACTTGAAAATCAAATAATCGAATTAAATCTAGCAGCTCCTATAGCTAGCAAAAAATTTTCCAATAAGAACTTACATAATACTTTAAATGGAAATTAATTTAATAATTTTGATGATAAAAAAAACTTACATATACACATGATTTAATGCATATATCTACCCGTATTTGCGCGCAATAGCGGGCCGGGGCGTTATTTCGAGTCTTGGCCCGTATTAAGCTTAATTTAGGCCGAATTTCGTAATTTCACACCTGCGCGTTATTACTTGCAAATACGGGTATATTGGTATATAATAAAAAAATAATCCTTCTAACAGTTCTTATGGTACTATTGAACAATCATTCTAACAGCTCTTTGTGGTCAGTGTTAAATGATCATTCTAATAGCATTTTAGGATTAGCATTAGTTTTTAGTTAGGATGATTATATTTTTATTAAATTTCGCGTGGAATGGAGTTTTTTTCTGTTAGGACGGTTTAATAGACAAAATTTTGAATTATTTTTGCTTTATATTGATCCTACAATAGATTAGTTAAAAAAACTCATATGCTGACTTCTTCATTCGTTATTACTGATCTACTTTGGACACAGAACAAATATAAAAGAACTGCGTCGCTGATGGACACATGAAGGTTGAACTTTTATTATATAGATATTGTATCGCTGCGTACTACATTTTTTCTTCTACTTTATGGATTTGCAAGCATATAATTCATGACTCGTGAGACTTCTGATCAGATATTTGAGAACTTTATCAATAAAAGAAAAGTAAACGAAGTTTGGCTAATAGAAGTTGCTATAACAAGCGTCTAAATTATGCTAAAGAAAGGATCAGATTTTCATTCTAATTCAATGTTGAATAGCGGGTGGTTAATGTTTTCAAAATTCTTCGTATCGGTATGACATAAGAACTATAACATATGTATTTAAGCAAGATAGATAGAATTAATTTAGGAACGCAAATTCGTTACACTGAAGTAATTTATGCAGAACATCAGGCAACGTCAAAAAGTGAATTAAGGACTAAGTCATGTTCTTGCAAAAAAAAATATAATTCGCCATGTTTAAAAAGTTTGGAAATGCCTTACATGATGAATGCAAAATTCCTAATTACGTGTTGCCATATTTAAAAAGTTTGGAAATGCCTTACATGATGAATGCAAAATTTCTAATTACGTGTTAAAATATACATTAATATTTGAATATATTTATTTATATGCAAATTTAATTTGTATTCATTTTATTTGTTTTTTTATTTATTCTTTATTTGTATTATTGAAGCGAATATTAAACCAATTTACAAGGTCCTTTGGTTTACATGCAGTTTCTCTCAAAATATTGAAAGTAATTTACTGTAACCACTAAAGGAATCATTTAAAATTTCAAAATCACATTGCAAGAGTATATTGCACAATATAAAATAGATAAAATTTATTAGGTATGTGGTAACAGATATCGAAATGGCCACTACATATTTAGCGTCTTTTCCTTGCTACAAGTAAATTTATAAGAAACGATATATGTTTTAACGATGATTATAAACATGAATATACCTTGTGACTGAAAATTTTTTCCATTTCGGCCACATTGTGGACTTTAAAAATCACTTGTAGATTCTGAAAAAGTTTATTTAAGTCTAAAATAGTACAAGTAAACATGCAGCAATTCTAGTGGACTTCATAAAATTTCGCAATAATTTCGGCCAGATCTTTGAAGTTTGACGTTATATTAAGTACGGATAGCCTAAAATTCCAGAGTATGCTGAAAGTTTCTGATAAATAGCGAAATACCAAAATCTTGCATAAGTTTCTGCAAACCTGGCTTAACATATATGAATCCTGACTTTTACTGCATTAGCAAATTATTGATAACTTTGCTTAAATCATTTGCCACGTGGCCGAAATGGCCGAAAGATTCGGCCGCATGTAGCCAGAGATAGCTACATTAGTCTCTGATAGAGCATTATTAAAACATAGTGTCCATACCTGTGCCTGGCACTATGTTTAAATAGTGTTGTGCGTGTTGGTACTTGTAGAACCTTAATCTACATATAATTGTCTATTGAAAATAATAAAATTTTAGAGATTAATTTAATCCTTAAATAGAATAAAGTAAGGTTATTACGTTTATGATGTTTAGGCATGTAATACCTATTATAACTAATGATGCCTGACGCATGACGAAACCATTTCGTCAGGCAATTTCAAATTGACGAATTGACGAATGACGAAACCCATGACGCATGACGAAACCCATGACGCATGACGAAACCCACGACGCATGATTTTTACAGGGCTATCTCCAGATTTCCGGATCGGATGCGTCGGATCTAGGTCGGCGTTTAGCCCTAGTTTTTAGAAAGTTCTATAGCAAAATTATCAGCTGGGCATTTTTTACTTAATGAATGGATATGATTTATTAGTAAAATTTTTTATGATTTTAGGGCAAAATTGATCAATTCCGATCCAGCCGACCATGATTCCGAAGCCTTCCGAAGTATACCGACCCGGAATTTTGGGACTCCCCTGTATGAGTTCACGACGCATGACGAAACACATGACGCATGAACCCATGACGCATGACGAAACCAATAATAAATAACAAAACCCATAATGATTTTGATGAAGCATTAGACTATTATTCATTTCTTTAATAACAGAATAAATTAGTCCATTTAAAGTTAATTTTTTGTTCATAATTATATCTTCCCAGTTTCTATCTTTTTGAAATCGATCCGACATTGTCTGATGATTTGCAACAATCACCCAGATATATCTGATAGGCGTTCTACGAATTGGAAGCGTCATAGTATTTTATTATTATGCATTATTTATGTATTTCTTATTTTTACATAGTGTGTGGCATAGTTGGGTGATTTAACCCTAAATGAGTATATCCTGCTGGTACCCTCAACGAGGGTTATAGACTCTCAGCAAGTGTATGAATCTCTCAGCGAGTGAATTAAACACCTAACGAGTGATTAAAACCTCAGTACGAATTAAAGATATTTGAGGGTATGGATTTAGTCTACAAATGAAATAACAGATGTTCATAGCATTAGTGTTATTATTGATGGATCAATGACGGCATTTAGCCTTAGAAGTTAGCAGGTTCTACAGCAAATTACTTAATAAATGGATATGATTTCATTAGTAAAATTTTTTATGATCTTGGGGCAAAATCAATCAATTCCAATTCAGCCGACCATGATTCCGATGCACTCCAACGTATCCCGACCTGTAATTTGGTGTTCATTTTTGGGGTTGTCTAAAGCTGTGTACCGGTTGTTGATTTACATAAAGATGTCATGTGGCCCTATGAGTTGATCCTACTGTCCCATCGTATGGGAGAGGCAAATCTTACGTTTTTGATACTTCTGCACTTACTTTTTTGATACTTCTAAATGTACCCCAAAAATTTTATTACTTTTTTGAGACATGGCGATTTTAAAAATGTCACGTGACAGCTGCGATTAAAATCGACCAATGGAATTGCAGGTAAGTTTCTAATAAAAGGCTTAAAGTTTTTTTAATTGGAACTAATTTTTTTATTATGTCATTATTATTTAAATTTCTAATAAGAGTTGCTGAGATGAAAATTACTATTCCAATAGTAGTAAACACATCAAAATTGGCTTAGTGTATCACGAGATATGAGTAAAAAATTTTCGTGAATTTTAGTTTTTTTAAAAAAACTTTAAAAATTCGTGAAAATTTTTTTACTCATATCTCATAATACACTAAGCCAATTTTGATGTGTTTACTACTATTGGAATGGTAATTTTTATCTCTGCAACTCTTATTAGAAATCCAAATAATAATGACATAATAAAAAAATTAGTTCCTATAAAAAAACTTTAAGCCTTTTATTAGAATCTTAACTGCAATTCCATTGGTCAATTTTAATCGTGGCTGTTACATGACATTTTTAAAATCGTCTTGTCTTAAAAAAAGTAATAAATTTTTGGGGTACATTTAGGAGTATCAAAAAAGTAAGTACAGGAGTATCAAAAATATAAGATTTGAATGGGAGAGCTTGTACTTTCATGCCAAGTTTAACACTGATGGTTGACATTAAAAGGTCACATGAATTTGGCAGTAATTTATAGGATGTGAATATTTATGATTTATTAGACATTTATTTATAAAAGGAACAAAATTATGTAACTTTTATTTTATAAAGGAATTTTGGGGAATGTATATTTTTATTAACCAAGACAAGAGCAAGTATTTATATACATTTAAAAATTATAGAGTGTTATGCTGAATTTCTAGCGATGCGCTAATAATTTAGCATTACATTGAAAAACTAGTATTACACGAAAAACTAGCATTACACTATAAGGTGGCTTCCAGAAATTAGCTGATTTCTAGGAGGGTAGGTGGGTTGACCGTGGTGTCAGGTGTAATTCTGGCCAAAATTATTAGGTCATGGCCAGAATTATTATTATAGATTTTAGATCTATAGTGCCGTCATAGAAAAGCCTAGTAGATCTGAGTCTGTATTTTGGATTCATTGAAACATAAGACCAGGGTCTATTATGTGATCACGTACTGTACGTACTGGTCACATATTAATATACTCTATCTTATTTAATGTAGGCAGTACTGTAGTACTGTTAATTGATGAATTGTATGTTTCAAATTTTATCTTTCAATTTTGGTACACATTAAAGCTCAGGGATGGCATGTCACAATGTCCAATTGATTTCAATTTTTTTTGGACATATGTCCAATTGAAATTGGACATATGTCCAAAAAAAATTGAACTCAATTGGACATTGTGACATGCCAACCTAGTTAAAGCTAATATATCCTGTATTCAACACTTTACAGATCCAAAAAATAATTATACTTTATATATAGCACTGCTTAAAGCTACCCAGGCCTTATTCAAAAAATGATTAGACCGGTCTGAATAGTACCCGAAGATACTATATAAAGAATGAAGTATTATAATAGTACCTTATAGAAGAGGGGATATATTACCAAGATACAAGTAAATTTTATAAGCAGTCTAATTTATTCTTTATTTATTTATTTTATCTATTTTTTAACTCAATCTATTTATTATATCTATTTCCCATTTAAAGCAGTTTCAATATCCTTTTATAATTTATGAATCTTTAATTATATTATTATATTTTACATTTATGATACAAAAGATTATTATTTTTGAAACAAGCTTTATATGACTTTGTGTTATACTATTCACCATCAGAAAAGTATGGAATTAAAATATCTAATACTTCTGCTTTATTCGAAAAAACTAGAAAGACAATCATCTGTAGCTGCACGAATCTTAGACTTTTTGTTCTGATAGGTAAGAGAAGAGTATTTAATCTTTTTATAGCGAAAAAGAAAGGTTATGGTAGGAAAATACTAATAACAAGTAGAACAGACTAATCGTGAATAGAGAATTAATAATATAGTAAATTGTTTAAATTCAGTTTTATTATGACAATATATATTACACACAACCCAATTTAAACTTAGTCCAATTTGGTTTTGATTCTTTCCTCTAATTTTAAGTTATAAATCAAAAAATTATTAATTCAAACAAATTAATAAATTAAATAAATTTTTCTTTAATCATCTCAAGATTATTATGAGCAAGATCCAGAGTAGTTAATGTGGTGTTATTGCAAAGCACATTTACTAATACTTTTCTACCTTCTGATCCAAGATTATTGCAAAAAAAGTCAATATAGAATTCTTACAAAGCTTTTTACTAATACATCTATTGTCATAATAGTAGTGTTTTTACTAAGATTTTCAAATATTGTTTAATTGCAAATAAGCTTATTAAGACAAACATTAAAGATCCTTACTAGTTTGTAGAAACATTGAAATTAAAGAACAATTAATAATATTTTCAAGCCTATACCCTGTGCTATATAATTTATTATCACAAACCAACTTGTAATACCATAATAAAATAACTGCTAACATGAGTGATATAACTTGTACAGTATATTTAAATAGTGGTTTTGGATGATACAGCAGAGTAATTTTAAATTCAGTTAACAGATTTTGTTTTTGAGTATTTAACATTACAAGGAGTATATTTATAAGTCTTCAAATTGGTGTTCTGGATCACTTCACAATATTGGTATAATAATTCTGCACTATTGATAGTTTACAAAAGTACATAAAACCAAGTTTTTATATTAGACCAGAGGTTATTAAATATTATGTAGTACTGTAAACTGCCATGTAAAAGACCTGGTCTGTTACATTTTCTCGATTTTAAACCCGATAGTAGACTCGTGGATCTATTGCATATATATGGGTTTGATAATTGGAGATTTATGTGAGGTTTAGTACTGAACAATATAAATATAGCACAAGTAATACAAATTATATGTTATTTCAAGCTATCTGGATATTTTATCTTATTGTATGCCAGGACTTTTATTATTTTAGATCCTATAGTATGCCTAGGTTTTTATCTTTATGAAAATCTCAACCTATATTGTAGACCCGTGAATGATAAATGGTGGGTCTACTGGTATGGCGACTTAGAGAAGTTGCCAAGTTGTCACCCCCCAAGCGGCAGGTCGAGAGTTCAAATCCCACTAGTGACAATAATGAAAAAGAGACCTGTGTTCGGTAACTGTGACTCAGATTGGTTGGGTATGAAACCTGTAACCTTGGTCCTACCATCGTGAATGGGAGCTTTCGGGCACAATGGTGTTTGTTACACTGCAAATCCAGGGAACCAGAAAAACAGAAACCCGTTTGGCAAGTTCCGAGTAAGGAGGTAGAGAAGATCTAATAAGTGCTACCAAAATAAGGTTGTACTGGGGTCGGAACGAACCTTATAAGGGCAATGTAGGTAACGATGTGGCCTTGGCGCAAGTTACTAAAGACCACGATAGTTATATGATGTGGAACATATTCTTGTAAGTGGCTGGCAATTTCTATGAGGGTAAAGTAGCCCTAAGGTCAGTAGTTATTGTGAATAACCCTAGAAAAGCCATAATATATACTGGCTTATATGTAAGATAGTAATAGGAGAAGCATGGGTCAGAGAGTTTAAATAGGCAGGTCCCGTAGTTGGTCTGCAGGTATGACAGCTAGTGTAGAACCTTCGGGCGGACTACTTAAATTAGGCACCAAAAGTGCATGTGTGGCTAGTTGTACACTCATTCATGTAACAAATATTACAAATATTCAATAAAACCGTCGGCCAAAGTAGACGGCCATTAAAAAATAAAAAAAAATGGTGGGTCTAATATCATGGAGAATTTTTTATATAGCTGTTTATGGTGACATTCATTTGGTAATGATGTCATATTAAAAATTGATCAAGGAGGTAGAGTCCACCTACATTCTGTAAATATGCATGTTATATATATATTTATACATACTATGTGATACTGCATTTTAATCTCTCAAAATCTAAGATTAATCACCATAACTATTTAATATATACTAAACTAGATAGCTTGCAACATCATCATACAAAACCAGAAATGTAAATTGTGAACAAAAGGCAAAATAAATATGCACTTAATTTGATATGAAATTGCTTTATATTTGAATAAAGTACAATAAAGTTCTATCACAAAAATAGCAAATTGATTTTGAATTCTAAGGAACTATTTTTTACAAACAGATAAAGTGACAGGTATATTCAGGTTTAGTATTTTATAAAAAAGCCACATGCGCCATTAAATGTAAATTTTTTAATAGAATAGTACAAGCAAAGAACATTATTTCCTGTTTGTTACCAATTTAAGTTATAAGATGTTGTTAGTTAATGTTGCCAATTATTATTTATAAATATAGCATGACTTTTAGAAAGTAATATATTTAAAACAATATTTCATCCTCAGCTTAATTGTCAAAAGGTTTATAAGCTATAAAAATTTAAACAATGCAAATATTTAGTGTTTTGCTATTTTTAAAAAACTTTCAAATTATAATCACGGCTTGAACAATATATCACATGCATTTATTGTTATTCTTTTAATTAGTATTAGTTTAATATATTTTTCTGCTTAAACTATTAACAAAGCAAGGTTTAAGTTTAGAGTCATATGATGTTGCAACACTGTAATATTAAGTGCATTTGATGCACTAGTCCATGCAAAGTTGATTTTTCATTTTGCATTATACACTATCCCATTTTTTCAATTTTTTCAAATTTTTTTTATTTTTTTTAGATCCCAATTGTACCAATTATTCAATTTTTGACATCTATTTTTTTACACTCTTTTCATCAGGTGTTACCTTATAGAGACCTTAATTTCCTGTAATTGTTCGATCGAACTAACAGAAAAAATATGAGTGCCAGCCCAATTTTTTGATTCATTGTTGTGCAAAATAAAAAATTAATCTTGTATAAACTTAAATATGAGCATTATACTATTTGCAGTAAATTAAAAAAAATCTGTTTGTCCATTCTGAATTTTGAAATCCATGTAATGCAAAATGAAAAATCAACTTTGCATAGCCTTATCCAATCATCAATGAGTTTTTGTAGATGCATGCTATTTAATTGCATATAACTATATACTTTATTGAATTATATTTCTAGCAATGTAAATTTTATAACAGAATTCTTTGCAATAAATCATAATAACATTATAATTAGTTATAATTATAAACTAGAAATAGAAAACCAGCATAAGTTTGGTATGTTGCATATTAAAGTTTTCTAGAGCATTACAAACAGAAAAATGGCAAAACTAAGATTTTGATATTTTTATTATAAGATGCATTAAAATTGTAATTTTATTTATAAAAGTACATAGAAGTATAAATCTTTTGCTTTACTCCAGACAATAAATTATAGTATTTTTACCATAATTTTTATAATTATAATCAATTATAGCATTGCAATCACATCTTTGGTTAGATTAAAATTTTTGCAAAAAAAGGATTTTTTTTTTATGTAAATTAATATAAAATATTATTAGAAACATTTTTATTAAAGTTAAAAGTTTATTGTATTAATAAAACTTTGTACTATAATTTTTGAAGTTTGTAATTACTCATAACTTATAATTAAATTTGTTTTCTAATTTCTTCAAGATTTTTTTATAATTTTGTAAATTTCTACTCTTTTCTATTGAATTAATATCATACATAAATAAATATATGGGCAGTCAAAAGTAGAAACCAAGGAATTTGGATGCTCATGATTTTGAAATAATTTGCAAAACATATTTTGTTATACAAAAACAAAACAGATCTAAAAAATAACAACTTTGGTTTTAAACTATTTATTATTTTAGCCAATTGACTAATTTTTATAGACTACTGTGATATGGTCATATGGGTGGATTTTAATGATTTCCGGGTAATAAATAAATTTGATCTACAGACCTATATATAAAATTGTTATAAAATAGATAAAACAAATTCTAATAGCCATAAACAACAAATTATTGACCAATTAAGTTTATCATATGATATTTAGTTAGATTAGCTTGGATTTTTATTACTATAAAAAAAAATTTAGAAATTTGATATCCAATAAAAATGTTAATTTACATATCTTATTCTGTATTATCATATTTGCAAATCAATCAAACAAATTTGCCTATATGTACTAACTGCTTTAAATCTCTATAAAAAATAGCTTTACAAAAAATACTAATCCTCTTTTAAAAACTTATAAAATATAAAACTAATTCACAAGATTTGTTCTTTTTGTTCTAAAGAATAAAACTTGTAGTTTAGATTTCAATTTATAGCTAAACTGGTAGAGCAGTAGCCTTTTAAAAATAACAATTTATTAATAAATTGTAAAATGAGAACATATATATTTTAATTTAACCCAATCATAATGCACACCCTTACTTATATATAGATCTGCCAATTGAATACATTTTAATAAAATCAATTTAGTTTGAACTCAAACCAAATTTATCATATTTGAATATTTTGAGATTTAAAAACGATTATATTCACAATACAAGCAAAATAAAAATTCAATTTTTAAATACTGTATTTAAATTTGATATCCATTAAATATAATTAAATATAAGAGTTTATTATTAATTAATAATTATTTAACTTACAATAAATAATAAATAGAATTAAATATTACAATTTAATACATTCTATGTGTCCTATTATTAATCTGATTTTTTAAAAAAACATTAGAGATGCAAATGAATTTTTTTTTAAAAAAAACAAAATAATCTTAAGATAATTTCTTTTTGTTTAATAATGGATAATATAAGAGTTTATATTTTTTTTGAACTAGATATAAAAAAATCAAAATAATTTATTTATAAAAAACTCTTAGATTATTAAATTACAACATGCATGCAAAAAAATGTATCAATTTTTACAAATTCATACCTTTTAGTATCTTAATGCCTTGCTAAAATGCCATATCTTGTATTGCATCTAGCAAGACTCATAATAAAGCAAGTGTCTTTGTAGCTAATCCTAAAGATATAATAATATAGAAAAAAAATATGGATATTTTGGAAGACTAGTAGTTATTCAGAATAATACACAATAGCTTTTAATAGAGTAGTATAAAAAAGCTAATACAAAATTGAAATCTACTTTTTATACCAGTACAATTAAAAACTATTTTGGTACTTTAATATTGATTTTGATATAAACTGCTGAGGTACCTCAACAGATTTATATCAAATATCAATGTTGAACAGTAATAGCAAATAATCTAAAATAATCCAAATGTCTCAAATAGGTATTGGGTCAATTCAAAAATAAAATGACCTATTGGGTTATTTGAATTTTATTGGTAGAAATAACAATTAATTAAGGCTTGATTAAATTATAAAATTCAAAGTCAACAATAATTTCAAACATTAAATGTTTAATACTTATGCTAAACTTTGATCAATTTATAATTTTTTAAATTTATTTACACCAGTTCTCAAAAGTAATATTTACTTTAAACAAAAGACAAATTATTCTTTGCTAAATTACTATAATTGATTTCAGAAACTCTATAATCATATAACATCATTAAGAATCTTAACTATTGAATCTGATACTATAATACAATATTAGAGCATCATAATATAATTTAGAGCTTTATTTAACTCTAGTTACCCAGACCAGTCTACCTATGCCTCAATTGAAGCCTTACTATTATTAGATAGTTTAGTTAATTTTATTTAGTTTAGGGGGCTTCCAGAAATTATGTAATTTTTTGTTACTAATAAATCTCAAAATTTTACCCCACAACCCACACCTGATACCCTATTAGCCAATCAAATTTTATATTTTTTAAAAATTATTCATATGGCCAATTTTTGGAATTGATAATAACTTTAGATCTATTGGTCCATTTTGTATAATTTAACTGAAAAATTCTCATCTTGACCAGTCAATTCTAATAAGCCCAAAATCAGTAAAATCTAATCACAGGATCCCAAGATCGTTCAACTTTTGTATCATTTTAATAGTAATTTTTTAGAATTATTAAGTAAATTTATTTAACATTGAAAAACTTTTGATCCACTGGCCTGTTTTGGATGATTTAACTGCCAAAATGTTCATCTCAGTGAGATGATTCTAACAAGTCCAAAATCACTAAATTCCAATTACAGGATCCAAGATTGATTAAGATTTGTATTGTTAATACCAATACAAATCTTTATTGAACTTGGGATCCTGTAATTTAAATTTAGCAATTTTGAGATTGTTAGAATCGACTCACCGAGATGAACATTTTGGTAGTTAAATCATCCAAAATGGTCTAGTGGATCAAAATTTATTCAATGTTAAAGAAATTTACTTAATGATTCTAAAAAATTACTATTAAAATTACACAAAAGTTGAATGATCTTGGGATCCTGTGATTAGATTTTAACGATTTGGGCTTGTTAGAATTGTCCTAGTGAGACAAACATTTTGGTAGTTAATTCATCTAAATTGGCCCAGTAGATCAAATGTTATTAATAATTTTATGATTTTTTACTTTTGGTCAGAATTATAAAATTTTAACAGAATTATAATTATAACCTGATATTTTCGGGACCCCACCCACCCACTAAAAAATCACGTAATTTCTGGAAGCCCCCTTACTAGTGTATAGTTGTGATAGAGGGTTTATTTAGTTTCTCACAATAAACATACATAATAAGATTTATGATATATATCAAAACTATATCAGGTATTGTACAAATTTATAGCAAAAAAGATTTTTAATTAATTAAAATTAGAGTAAACTATTTGTCATCAGTGGTAACAGACCCATGCCAATAAGAATCAAGATCAGGTGTAATGTTATACCTGATCATATAACATAAAAATAAAAAATACTATAAAAATCTATAAAAATTTTTAAGTTAAATTTTTTAAAAACTACTGTATAGAATTTTTTAAACTTTTTTTATTTAAAAGATATAATTTAATAGAATTTTAGTTGTTTTTATTTTATAATTTTGAAAACTTAGCTCAGTATATAGAATTTAAATTAAATTATACTATAGGCAATGCATTTTTTTTAAATTGAATTGAATAATTTGAAGCCTGATTTCTCCAAATTTAATAAAATTTATATAGTATATTTATTATATGCACACCAAGGCACTTGCATAATACAGCACATTACACTATATATTTGGTCTAAAAATAGCTAATATATGATTTTTTAAAAAATTTTTTATTTTTTTTGAATTAAAAAAGTTTTATATTATTAATTATAAAAATATAACTACTGTATAATAAAATAATAAAAATAATATAATAACTAATTTAAAAGATATTTTATTAAAGAATATTTCTAATTTACACCACAGGTGATTATCATCTGTAGTCAATTTGCCAATTAAAATTCAGGATCAGGTGTAACATGTAAATCAATTTTTGTGTAACAAAAACAAAGAAACTTTTAAAAAATTGCTAAAATTGCTTCTAACCTAAAAACTTGCCTACAAAACTACTTTTTTTATGCAAAATAAAAATTCCTTGCAAAATTTTACTATATACAAAGCACCTTTCTAATTCCTAACCCTTAATCTAACTCTAACATTAAAAAGGTTTGTTTTTTGTTTTGATAAAATGATTTATTTTATTTATGCATTGTAGATCACAGGTGATAATCACCTGTAGTGGAAATTAGTTATTTTCTTTATTAAAATATAAAAAAATTATATATATACTATACCAGGAACGGAGTGATACAATCATGAAGTGTATGGTTTTATGCTGTTTGGAGTGGTATTTGTCCACAAAATCTTAAATTGATTGGTCCGCATGACTTATTCATCAAATTTTGATTATTTTTCACGCATGAATGCATCATGCAATTATTCTTCACGCATAAATTCATCACGCCTTATATCCTATCATAACCACATATATGAGCAATATTACAGTTGCAATAACTAATGATAGTAAAAGCAAAAATTTTCGCCGCAAAAATTGGTGACCCGATGCAATTTGATTTGTCTATTTACCTGATATTTGGTATTTTTCATTTTTTTCATAGGATCTTTTATCGGGTTGATGAAATGATAATCACTGATCATCAAAGAAGTTTTTTAATATTAAAATACTAATGTTGCTCGTTCCACTGGCCAATCAAATATTCTTACGTGGTCACGCTAAAATAAGGCTTATACAGTCAGCTCTCCCTAAATGCATCCCCCTAAGTGCATGACCTTCTTAAATGCATATTAATTGTCTGGCCCAAATATATACTAACCTCCGTAAATGCATTTATTATTATTCTCTAAATGCAAGCTTTCAAAAGTTTGGTCCCAATGATATGCATTTATGGAGGGTTGACTGTATCAAAGCACAAATGTTCATCTATTCCGCTGGCCAATAAAGTGTTCATAATGTAGTCACACCAAAATAAGAATTAGATCAACGTCTTTTTAATCACTGGTCAATCGGGTATACTAACGTGGTCACACCAAAATCGCAAAAATTTGAATTTTCCAAATTCGCTTCTGTTATTTTATTATAATAAATAAAAACTATTTTAGCGAAAAAATAGCTAAAAAAAAGGTCAATCAAATGTTTCACTAATTAAAAGCGTTTTATATAATGATCTCAAGTTTAATAACAAGTACAAGTGCAAGAACCAATGCAAGAACCAATGCAAGCGCAATTGCAAGAACAAGAACAATTACTCCGTGATAAATAAAAAAAGACATGATATTAATAAACATAGTAAATATATTCAAATACTAGAAAAAAAAACTAAAAATTTAATGATTAATTTCTAGATTTTCCATTTTTCGTAAATTTTTTGTCAGAATTTTTTGCCGTCCAGATTACTAATTTTCTCTGCAAAAATCTAAAAATTTAATGATTAATTTCTAGATTTTCCATTTTTCGTAAATTTTTTGTCAGAATTTTTTGCTGTCCAGATTACTAATTTTCTTAGCGATTCTTGTATTTGAAATTTTATGTCAATTTACCAAATATAGTTATGTCCAAAACGCTAAAACTAATGTAGCAATATAATCGAGTAATTATAGTATATCGCTTTTGGTTAGTTAAGACTAAAATACATATCGATGAGCTAATTATGATCAAGAATATCATCACCATTTATAATCTTAACCTATCAACCTTGCCAAATTATACACGATCAAAGCTTCTAAATATTCATCAAAACAATTCTAAGAAACATCTAAAATTCAGACTCCAGAAACAATAATTTTGGATGATTATAATAATACTCATTCAAACAAATGTGCTAACAATTCTGATCAAGAAAAAATAAAAATAAAAATGATCAAATCAAACATGCAATACTAAACGATCATCTTATAGTAATACATTTAACTAATTCAGATGATGAATATTTTATCATTTAAAATTTTATTTTTTAAAAAATTTTTTCCGTTTATAATTTGTATTATTCTCTTAATAAATTTTCTTTTATGTTTTTTTTTAAAATGAATTTACAACGTTGCGCTACTTATTTTAAAAGTTTTATGTATATATGCTAAAATCAAGTTAAAATATAAATAATTTCCTAATACTGTTAATTCTCAAACAACACCCTGACTTATACTTAAACTCAATTCTTTCCTATAAAATTTGATCAATAACTAAAAAAATTTATACTAACTAAATGCGTTGCGTAAGCAACGTGAGATACGCTAGATTATAATAAACAGCATAGACAATTAAAATGGCAATCATATAATTATCCACCACTATCACAATACACTAATGAAATGCTAGATCAACAACAATCCATTAAAAATAAATATGTATTCAGTTCTTATTAATTTCCTATTTATGATTGTTTTGACTATTTTTTAACTATATACCTTCGTTCCTGGTTTCTAGCGTGATAGCGTCATGCGGCTACCTTATTAATAATTTATTAATTTACTATTACAGTAAAAAATTGATTTAAATTTGGTATACAAACATTTTTGCACTGCACCATATTATTTATATTAAATAAAATCAAATTTAAACTTATAGTAGAATTTGTAAATTTTGTTGATAATCAAAAATACATAATTTTGCAATATTTTTATTAAAAAGAAGCTTTTTTACACCATCAAAAATATTTTGTAATTCATAAAGTTTTTTTTCTTCAAACTCAAATACAATTTCATTTGTAAAATCATAAATAGTTTGTTCTGTTTTATCAATATAACTTTTATCTTGTTGTGTTGATGATGGAAGTAAGTGGTTTATCATTCTATTTGTATACTTATTAAAAAATTTAATAATATTATCATCAACAGAATTTGAAAGATTATTATTAATTATAAGTTATATAAAATCTACATAAGATTTATTAGGAAAAATATGATTGCCACTCAAGTGATTGTTCTAGTATAATAATTTTTAAAAAAATCAAAATCCTATAATCTTGCTCATTTGATATATTTAGAATATCAAATATATCTAAATATTCAGTTATAATACTTTTACTATTACTTGAATTATTTAATTCATTTTAAGTTATTAATTTGTTTAAATTAGTTTTGTTTGTAATTTACCAGACTCTTGAGTCTAAAATAAAAATAAAAATAAAAAATTAAAGTTATATTAATATATTATTTATAAAAATTATTATTTATAAAAATTATTATTTATGAATATAATTATAATTACAAGATTTCTAACACTTATTTTGAGGGCTGTAATTCTAAATACTTGTTTGTAATTCAAAATTATTATTAATAATTTTTAATTGATTATAAAACTTTCTTTACCATTAAATATTTTATTTTGTATTTCAATTGTTTTATGCCAACTTTCATGACTACCAAAACCTTGTATTGTTAAAAATTTTTTTATTGCATCCAGATATTTTGCAAAAATATATTTTTTTAAAAAAATTATATAAAAATACAATATAAATTTGATTTTATACTATGATTATTTGATTAAACTATGACATACTCTATTATATTACATATAATAAAAATATAAATTCAAGTTTATTATTATTTATTATTTTTTTAATTATTTTTTATTAGATTGAAGCACAATAAATTAAATATATATTAATTTAAAATTAAAAACAACAATACAATCTCAAACACCTGTAGATCTTTTTCTCAATCTCAAATATCTTTTTAAACACTTGTTTGCTACTTCTCAATCTAAAACACCTGTCTGATCTACTCCTAGTACTAGAAGTATATTACAAACAAAAACATTAAATAATTTATTAAATCAATAAAT
Organism: Gigaspora rosea; assembly: GCA_003550325.1. Taxonomy (NCBI): domain Eukaryota; kingdom Fungi; phylum Glomeromycota; class Glomeromycetes; order Diversisporales; family Gigasporaceae; genus Gigaspora; species Gigaspora rosea. Next base: position 27,549 of record QKWP01000580.1, read on the forward strand.
AGTGAAGTTCAAAAAATAGTAAAGCTCAAAAAGATAGTAAAGCTCAAAGAAATATTGATATGCAAAGTAATAATAATGCTTAAAGAGTAAAACTCAAAGAAATCAATTTAGCGATGAAGAAACTTATTTAATAATCAATATCATATCACTTCAAAAAATCATAAGTTAATATCATATATAAAAAAAAAAGCAAATTTATTAATAAAGAACCAAAAAGAATTTGATCTGGTAAATTTATTTTTATTTATATAATTTTAAATATAAGTTAACAATTTTAATTTTTATTACAGTACCAAATTTTATTTAAATATTTTAAATAATTAAAAAAGGGTGTTATTTTATAGCGACCCCGTGATCGACCAATCAAAATTTATCACGTGATACACGTGACGACCGATACACAGACCGTCTACGGACACGTATAATTTCACGTGATTTGCACATATCGATCAGTCACGTGATCAATCATATACTACCTGTTGTATGTTGTACATACCAGATACGTCATAACATACGTACGTATATACGTGAATTTAGCAATCGATAAAGTTATTACTATATTAATTATCGAATATAATACGTGCAAATTTAGATATAGTCTTTTGACGTTTCTCTTCTGTTAGAGAAGTTACACGTATTGCTTTTTAAAGGTAATAATAGTTTTTAGCAAATGTGTATGTATATGTACATATTTAGAATCTGTATTATATCATATATGATAAATATCTGATCTTTTTAAGAATTTAGATCACTTATTTGTTTTCTTACAAATTTATCAAAAAAGTTACAATTTAATTTAGAGCCCAATATATCAGATCCAAATTTATCAATTTTTAAGTTTACGATATCTTACTTACACTAATGCATATTCTAGATTTTCTTTCTCTAAATATTTATATGCTTCTTTACAGACTTTCTTAAAATGAGCGATTCTTTCTACAAATAGATTTTTCCACAATTTGCTTTTTTCAGAACATATATCTTTCCAACCACTTATAATAGGGGAACAGGGACATTTGGCTTGAGTTTTATAGCTATAAAATGTTGTCTTTTGAGAATATAAACAAAAGCAATTGACGTATTTCGGTTCAGTGGTATATTATCAAGAAGAAATGTAAGAGATGTATACTTGCTAAAATAATGTACAGGTCGTTGAAAAGCATTTGCAATAGCGTATCCAAAGGATGGCATAGACATCCAGTGATCTTTACTACTGGAGCCAGCTTCCCATTGTGTTATGTATAACATTTCATTATATTCTTTTTTTTTTCTGGAAACAGTTGAACATAATGTGACTTGCAAATACAAAGCTCATTATAGATAATTTTTTGAATTTCAGGTCAACATTCTTCAGGTTTTCCAATGGATATAGCGATAGTATGAAATCCACAATTTCTATCCCCTACTACATCCGAATATGCCAAAACATGTTCTCTTATAAATTGATGAATGTTTGCTTCATATAGTTTATAATCCAAAGGGTTAAAAATTTGCTTTAAAGGTATATTTTGTTGTTGAATAGTTACGTTTTTAGACTTTGTAATATTTTTAATATTTTTTCTTTTTTTTTGCAGCAGCATCTTGACGTTCACTTTGAAATAACTCCCGTTTAGTACTCGACTTGTGCACTACTTTCTGAGGTAGTTTGATAGGAGTAGGTAAAGGTGTACTTATCACTTGGTTAATTCTTGTAATGAACACTGTTTTGACAATATTATTTGGTAATTGTTGAAATTTTTCATCTGCATTAACAAAAGTATCATAAAATTCAGAGTCAACAATAGCAGATTTTGAGGGATATGGAAGCTCTATAATATCGGGTCTCTCAAGTAGCCACCTATTATCAATAATTGCCAGAGGAATGGGCCATATTTTGGAATCATGTGTATACAAGGTAACTTGTAATTAATCTTGATTGTACATTCACAAATTTTATCGCTTTTATATGCAATAAGTTCTTTGTATTTTTGTAATGTTTGTTTAATTTTATTAATTGCCCATATGGATATATTTTCAATGAGCTCGCTAAATCTAGGATTACGAAGAATAAAAGGATCAACTGCTACTTTATTAGAACCTGTATTTACTGCAGCTTTCAAATGTTGTAGACACATTGCCTGATCAATTTGATGAAAAACACTTTCCAAGTCACTAGCTGTCTCTATTTCCCATTTAAATGCGCTATGAGATGATTCTGACTGTCTAGTAGTTGATATTCCCATGTGGCAGTATTGCTTAGTATAGGCATAAATCCATGCTTTTAAATCTTTCATCCACGTTTGAAGGTATGATTATATTTTTTCAGGAGAGCGACTTTTTCTGCTGTCTTTTTAATAGCATCCAAAAACCTTGGAATCTCTTCTTCGAATGATGCAAAATGTAGAGCTTCAACATTTTTTTTAAATTTCTCATAATCATCATTGTTATCAAAAAGTATTCGGCAATTAACTTTTAAATTTTGTTCTAAAAGATACCAAACACACAACATTTTGTTAGATTCCGGAAACACTTTAGAAGAGGCATTTCTCAATGCCTGATCTCTGTCGGACATAAAGACATTTGGCAAACAACCATAAGCATTATAGATTTTTTTACGAAGTGTTTGTAAAAACCATGTATACGATGCCTCACTTTCATCTTCTTTCCAGGCCAACGATATTTGGTAAGATGCCAATGCTCCTCTATTATTGCTTATATTAGTAATTCCAACAGCACTAACAAGTGGATATTTGTATATGTTAGTTTTATATGTAGAATCCGCGATAAGAACTTCGGACACTTAGCAACCCATTTTGCCGATTCAATGTGAGAGAAAAAAAGATATGTCAGGTACCCTTTTACTGATTTTAAAAGCACAACAATGTAATCACGTTTTTTAAGAAGTTTTAGAAACCTTTGCGTAGGATCATTATTAGAGCCTTCATTCAAGGCTAATCTAATTCGTGCACGTTCATTTATAATATCCTTAGAAAAAATAATTCCACTATCAATAATATTATTAACAGCCGCCGTAATGACACGTGTAGGTGTATTGCTATTGTGGAGTTGTTGTACAAGGTTTTTTTGATTTAGGCTCATAGCACGATACTGAGGAAAAGTCGCAACTTCATTTAACTCAAGCAAGGGATGATCATATTCAAGCATTGCTTTTGTAACAACCCACGTTATTTCAGTACTTAATACATTCGTATCTGTGTAGCATTTTTTTGCTTTAGCTCTAATATGCACAGGGCAACCCTCACGCCTAGTATTTATTTTTCTTTTCTGAGTTTCTTCAGTTATACTCCAGTTGTTGCGCCATTCTCCGCCTTTAGTGCACTGTAAGACAACATAGAGTGATATGCCTTTGCATTCAGTAAGGTTACTATCTTTTCTTAAAAAGCGAATACACTAACTTAGCTGCAGATTGGCAGCATCTTCAAATTCTTCTAAGGACTCAAAACTATCATTCACTTTAGGCATAGTAGGTTTCATTATTATTGTTTTAATTTTTTGAATATGATTTAGTTAAGTTTAGCGAAATCTAAAGGTAATATACGTTTGTTAACGAATAGGGACGTATTTAATATGAAAAGTAAAGAATGGGGACGTATTCAATATAAAAAGTAATGAATAGGGACGTGTTCAATAAGAAAAGTAACGAATAGAAATGCTTTTAGTATGAAAATAGGTTGAAGTTAACGAATAGGAAATGTGTTTAATATGAAAACATTTTAAGTAAAAGGTAAGAGTTTTTGAATTGTTGTCAAACTAAATTCGATAAACCAAACAAAAAATTTTTCATTGTTTTTTTCACTTATATAATGCAAAAAAAAATTATTACATCATCTGCATACAAATTGCATATAATTTGATACTCCGATCATTGAAGTTAGAGATTGGAATTGATGAATTTCAAGCATCAATTTAATTCAATGCTCGAAATTTTTAATCTAAATTTTTGATCGAAAGTTTTGATTGATGATCGAATTATTCATCGATTTCACTCTCTATTAGAAATGGTCTAAGCATAATCATCAAAATCATCTATGGAAGAAGCTTATAATAAGCTTATATAATTCAAATCTCCATCACATTATTATTACAAAGTTTTGAACAAGCGATTCAATTAGAAGCACACTTAATTTGTCATGATATAGTTATAAGATTGAATTTTATAAATGATTTGTACGTAGTTATAGAAATAACATTTTGGATAAATTTGTAATCCTAAGGCATGTATATTTTGTAATATAGAATTAAATTTGTAATTTTTATTACTTTTTTATAATGATTCTCATAGTTTATTCACGCTTAATTTATTCTTAAAGTTTACTTTATTTGTGTTAATTATTCAAATGCTCTGATATAATATGAAATAATGCCTTTTATATTTAAAGAGTTGATACTATAAATGGTTAAAAACATTATTTTTTGGGTATATTTTTGATCACGTGTCTGATTGATACGTGCAAATCACGTAAAATTATACGTGTCTGTAGACGGTCCAACCGATACAATGCATTGTCAGTGAATCATGTGATCAATTTTGATTGGTTATCATATTTATTTGAAATTTATTAATAGTTAAGTTAATTTAATTTATTAATAAATTAAAAAAAAAAAAAAAAAGTACAGCGAAAGAATCCATGCTAAACCAAACCAAACAAAAACTCCTATGGTGCCCTTCTATCAATTCAGCACCAAAACACTTTGTTTTCCCATATTCGAATTAATTGACTTCGGCGACTCCAATGACGACGACTCAAACAGCGACTTCATCTACAAACGAAAAATATCTAAAAAAAAATTAGTTCTGATAAAAAAAACTAAAAAAAAAACTAAAGAAAAAAAAACTTATCTCAAGAGTCCTATCCAACACCGGTTTCAAACAAAAAACACTGAAACAAACAACGAATTGTGCATAGAAAAAAAAATTAGAAAATTAGTAAAAAAAAACAAAAAACAAAAAAAAAAATGCAAAAAAACCAACTAAAAAAAATAAAAAATGAAAGAATTAAAAAAAAACTTACATATTTAAAAAAAAAGGCAACCCAAAAAGCGAAATAAAAAATAAAAATAAAAATAAAATAAAAATAAAAAAAAAAATCTGAAAAAAAAGAAAAACAACGTTAAAAGAATAAAAAAATAGCAAAAATAAATGCAAGCGAAGAAAAAAAAACAAAAAGAAAAAAAAAAA
>QKWP01000580.1:32775-61002 GCA_003550325.1 Gigaspora rosea
AAAAAAAAAGCAAAAAAAGAACAAAAAAAGCAAAAAAAAGAAACAAAAAAAGCAAAAAAAAAAAAAGAACAAAAAAAGCAAAAAAAAAAAGAAAAAAAAGCAAAAAAAAAACAGAAAAAAACTAACTAAAAAGAAAAAAAATGAAACAAGAAAAAAAATAGCAAAAAAAATAGCGAAAATAAAAAATAAAAAATAAAAAATAAAAAAAAATAGCGAAAAAAAGCGAAAATAAAAAATAAAAAAAAAGTGAAATAAAAAAGAAAAGAAAAAAAAGTTAAAAAAGTGAGGAAATAAGCAAAAAATAAAAGCAAAAATGCCCTCCCAAAAACTTCAAAGTGTCCACCTACTATCAAATATTTGGGACCAAGAGGAAACTTATCGTTACAGCTTACAGCTACTCGTAAGGAAAAAAAAATTTAAACCAAAATTATTAATAAAAAAAAAAAAAAATCTTACCAAGGCGCAAAAAGCGAAACAACGAAATTACACAATTCCAAGACAACTCTAACCTAGAAAAAAAGAAATACGAGTTGAAGACAAGAAAGACAAGAAGAAAGTAAAAAAAACAAAAAAAAAGTGGCTTCGAAGCGGTGAAGCACGACTCCAAAACAACTCCCGGCTTAGAAGAAAAAGAAAAAAACAATGATTATCAAACGATGATCATTGTTTATATATGATCACCAATCTCAAAAATGATTGGTCTATCATATAAGGGTCGGCATGGCGACGGGTCGGCATTTCCTTTTTGCCATTAAAAAAATAGATCAGAGATATATTTATAGTAATTATACAGGCAAATTTGTTTGCAAACATTCACAGATTAAGGGATAGTATTGAAATTACTTCTTTCACATATGGACCATATCTATTTTTACCAAGTACATTTACTTTACATTTTCTAACTTGTTGAATTTTGTTCTTAGTGAAATAAAGCCACACCTTACTTATTGAAATTTTCTTATTGGGTAAATATGAATTGACAATTTTCTTTTTTAGAACTTTGAGAATCATTATTTGAATTTCCTTCTTGAATTTCATTTGAACTTTGGAAATTATTATTTAAGTCACTTTCATGAATTTCATCCATGGTTAACAAAAAATAAGACAAAAAAAATTTTTTACATTTAATTGTTTATTTTAAATCACATAATTTTAGAACTACAGAATATTAAACATTTTAATTTAATCTATTAGAATCTCATTGTGTCATCATATGGGGCAGTAGAAAAGGGACAAATCAGTTTTAGTAAAATTTTTTTAATTTTTAAATCAAAATATTTTAACAACTATTTAATCAAATTTTGCTAAAAAATTTTTTATTTTAATCTTGAAATTATATAGAATTAAATTAAAAAATTTTATTAAATTAATTAAGATAGTTGTTAAGATATTTAAGCTTAAAGTCAAGAAAACTTTTACTTAGAAAAAATTTGTCCCTTTTCTACTGACTCACCCCCATATTGTCATAATTAATTATTGGATAACGGAAATCAAAATTTATCCAAATAATTATGTCATATTCGGATTATCCGAATAATTATGTCATATTCAGATTATCCGGACTGATCAGATAAAAAGTTCCATCTCTAGCTCTTAACCGCCCCTTTGCACGTCAATCATCGGGAAATTTCGTGAAAAACCATGTTAAAACTACCTCTTTTGTAAAATTACGAAATGATCTACAAACTGTTAACTAAAATGGAAAAAATTTAACGGGTTCAAGTATTTAACAATAACGGGTTTTAATTCTCAAACTTTTTTTCTCATTAAAACACAAAAAAGAAATTCATGGCATCAAAAATTTTTATGGGTGATATGCCTGAATTAATGGAAAATATTCTTAATAATGTAAATGACGATGAATTTCATTCTATATATTCATGCGCACTTGTGAGCAGACATTGGTGCAAAATGTCAATACCTATTCTTTGGCAAAATCCGTTTACCTATAACAACAACCCATTATTCATTTCTCAATACTTATTATCACTTGACGAGAACGAAAAATCCGGTTTAAAAGAATATGGGATAAATATAAAATTTCAAAATACACAATTTAATTATGCAAGTTTTCTAAAGATTCTCAATTTAATCAGTCTAGAAAGTAGGATTTACCAATGGATCAATCTCAAGTATTTTAATTGGGATAAACCTTGCGAATCATTGAAATGTCAAATAATGAATTTCTTATTGAAATTATTTGTTGAGAATGGGGCTATTTTACACAAATTAGATTTGCATTTTGATGATTATGAACTTCAGTCAGAGATTTTACACTTATTTGGACCAAATGAACGATTTGTTTCACAACTTCAAGAATTATCTTTGGCTGGAATATCAAGATTAAACATTAAAAGTGTTACTGCATTATCAGAAATCTTGGCAAAAAATACTACAAAAATTAATGTTTTGTATTTTGAAAATTATTCTTCTGGTTATGAACCACGATTACTCCATGCGATTGTAAGCATCATTAAATCACAAGGGCAACTTAGGGAGTTTAGCTTAATCGGAGAAGAATATCCTACAGAGTTCCATGGCATCATTTCAGCTTTAGAGAGTCAAAAAGAATCATTACAAGAAGTTACAATAATGTTTTGTGAATGTAATGAAGAGTTTAAGGTGTTAATGAATTGTAAAAACTTAAAAATTCTTCGTATCAAATATTGCAATAATGTGAATATATTAGAGCCATGTCTCAACACTTTAGAATATAATAATTCCATGACTTATGCGTCGCATATAGTACATATTTTAGAAAAGTCTGGCACATTATTACAACGATTAAAAATTGAATCAGATGGTGGTAAAATATGTGGAGAATCGTTATTACTAAGAACACTTAAATCTTTCTGCCCAAACATTACTTATCTCAACATTTCATGTATTCGGTTTTCCACACAATTCCAAGATCTTATTTGTAATTTACAAAAACTTCAATTCCTCACTTTACGGTACATTAATGATATACTAGCCGAAGAACTGGAAGAAGAGGAAGAACTAAAGACACGTGTTATGCAATTTGCAAAAATATTACCGTCAACATTGCAATACCTTGATTTAAGATATTCTGGTTTAAGTTCATATATTGATATTTTGCTCAATAATTGCTGTGCACCTTTAAAAAATCTGTTAATTAATCATATTGATAATGAGAAGACAATCAAAGCGTTAATCAAATTTTGCATACGAAAAAGAACTTTGAATTACGTAGGTATTAACATAGATACTGTTAATCATATTAAAAAAGAAGTTGAAGTATACGTTAAATTGGTGCCATCTCGTCACATTACTGTTTCTTGTTAATTCCTAAATTCACTTTGATATAGACAAGTTAGTATCGTTTATATATTGTGATACTTTAATGCAGATTATAAATAAAATAGAGCATCAATTTAATTTCTTTGAAATGTGCATATTAATGAATGTTATCATTCTAAGACAATAGTATAGTAGCCAGTTAAAAACCTGTATGTGTGGTAAACTAATATTATATCACTTTTAAGGTTTAAGAGGTCAATTAACTATATTAGAAACAGATATTCTGAATTAATATTTTATCAGGTTTAACATAAATATCGCAAGGAATTATCGGTTGAGTTTTAATTTGAATAAACATGATTACATACATCATGACACATTAAGGAAGAAATAATTTTATGTCCATATGTTTTTTCGGATGATTTACGTATATATAATGAATGTCGAAGTCGAATTTTGGTGGATTCCAAATCAACTTCAGCTTGTGTTTTCGAAACTGACTCAGTTGGACAGAGAATTCAATTTCACTTAATATTGTAGTATCTAAAAATTTTATATCAATAAATACAATTTTAATAAAATAAAATTGAAATTTTTATTACTAAATCGCAATATGGAGTAATTTAAAAATGATGATTGCAAAAAAGTTAGGATATTCATTTTTATTTCGCAAGTAAATTTGAGAAATCCACTAAATTTCTGATAGCAAGTCTGTTAATTGACGTCGTAAATTTTTTTTTTATTGCACAGGAAGATTGCGATTCCTGTATTAAAGTTCTTTAAGATCCGTTAAAAACAACTATTGAAACCATAAAGATCATAATTCATCGATTTACCTTTGGCGAATTGAGTGAATTTAAAATTAAGTTTCTTCTTAAGTATATTTAGAATTAACTCAGACTGGTTCTAATTTTGAAAAAATTCCATTCCGACGCACAACATATAATATTAAGGTTAGCCTAATTGATGTTTTATGCTTATACAACAGGGGTTAACTCGCCACCCAAAATTTTACAGATCGTGTAACTTTGCATGATTAATAATATGATTAAATATAACAATAAAAGTATAATGATAAATAAAATTAATTACGTTTTCAGAAAAAAGATCTGCACAAAACTCTTGATAGGCTGAAAAAAATATTGCTGTAGCGAGTTCCTAATTTTAATTTCCAACAAAAAGTTCGGTCACTTGAATGGCGGTTTTGGCCAGCTGATGATATTAAAAAAGAAGTGCCAACTCATCGCATTGTTGTTAATTGCTAATTTCTAAATTACATCTACATAGACAAATTAAATACATGATACTTTGATACATATTATAAATAAAATAGAGGATTAATATAATTTCTTTGAAAATTAATGGAAACACATTTAAATTATTTTATATTGCTCGGATAAGCATAAAGTGGGTAATATGAAAATAATATATTTCGCACTACGCTCCATTTTTCAATTAATGTCGATTATCAATTAACAAGACTAAAGCGTTGACTGATAATCCGGGTCAAAGCTTAAGATGTACTGTTCCAAGTTTATGTTTTTCATTCAGCTTTGCTTGCCTTTAATGTATTACACCAACTGGTACTATTCTTCGAGATAAACCATGTACAATATCCGGACATGATCCAAATTAACATAGTCAGCACTGTTTCATTAATTGAAGAATGACTCTGGCGATTATTAATGCAGATCATGAGACTTGCAGCTATTATCAATATTCGTAGAACACCTGAAATATTTTCAGATCGAATAGAAAAGTTACATGTACTGACATCGACTGACATCATATACTTATCAATTCGATCATTAACGATGTTTTCAAGTGTCCTTGGAACAATAGTTGTGAAGTGTAACTTGAAAATCAAATAATCGAATTAAATCTAGCAGCTCTTATAGTTAACAAACCATTTTCCGATAAGAATTACATAACACTTTAAATGGAAAATTAATTTAATAATTTTGAAAATAAAACTACATATACAAGTGGTTTAATGTATATATCTAGATTGGTATATAACTATATTGGTATATACAGTAATAACAAATAATCCTTCTAACAGTTTTTATGGTACTATTGAATAATCATTCTAACAGCTCTTTGTGGTCAGTGTTAAATGATCATTCTAATAGCTTTTTAGGATTAGTATTAGTCTTTTAGTTAGGATGATTATATTGTATTAAATTTCGCGTGGAATAGAGTTTTTTTCTGTTAGGACGGTTTGATAGACAAATTTTGAATTTGATTAGTTAAACAACTCATATGTTGACTCTTCATTCGTTATTACTGATCTACTTTGGACACAGAACAAATGTAAAAGAACTGCGTCGCTGATGAACACATAAAAGTTGAACTTTTAATATATAGATATTGAATTGATCTTTTATCGCTGCGTACTACATTTATTCTTCACTTTATGGATTTGCAAGCATATAATTCATGACTCGTGAGACTTTGGATCAAATATTTGAGAACTTTATCAATAAAAGGAAAATAAACGAAGTTTGGCTGATAGAAGTCGCTATAACAAGTGTCTAATCATGATTACTGCATAATTCAATGTTTAATAGCGGGTGGTTAATGTTTTCAAAATTCTTCGTATCGGTATGACAGAAGAGCTGAGCAAGATAGATAGAATTAATCAAATTCGTTATTCTGAAGAATAATTCGCTATGTTTAAGAAGTTTGGAAATGCCTTACGTGATGAATGCAAAATTCCTAATTACGTGTCAAAATGCACATTAATATTTGAACAATTTATTTATATGCAAATTTAATTTGTATTTATTTTTATTTGTTTATTTTATTTGTGTCATGAAGCGAATATTAAACCAATTTACAAGGTCCTTTGGTTTACATGCAGATTCTCTCAAAATATTGAAAGTAATTTACTGTAACCACTAAAGGAATCGTTTAAAATTTCAGAATCACTTTGCAGAATATATTTCACAATATAAAATAGATAAAATTTATTAGGTATGTGGTTACAGATATCGAGATGGCCACTACATATTTAGCGTCTTTTCCTTGCTACAAGTAAATTTATAAGAAGCGATATATGTTTAACGATGACCATAAACATGAGTATACCTTGCGGCTGAAATTTTTTTCCATTTCGGCCACATTGCGGACTTTAAAAATCACTTGTAGATTCTGAAAAAGGTTTATTTAAGTCTCAAATAGTACAAGTAAACATGCAGCAATTCTAGTGGACTTCATAAAATTTCGCAGCTAGATCTTTGAAGTTTGACTGTTATATTAAGTACGGATTGCCGAAAATTCCAGAATATGCTGAAAGTTTCTGATAAATAGCGAAATACCAAAATCTTGCATAAGTTTCTGCTTTACTGCATTAACAAATTATTGATAACTTTGCTTAAATCATTTGCCACGTGGCCGAAATGGCCGAAAGATTTCGGCCCCATGTGTAGCCAGAGATAGCTACATTAGTCTCTGATAGTGCATTATTAAAACATAGTGTCCATACCTGTGCCTGGTACTATGAACTATGTTTTAATAGTGTTGTGCGTGTCGGTACTTGTAGAACCTTAATCTACATATAATTGTCTATTGAAAATAATAAAATTTTAGAGATTAATTTAATCCTTAAATGAATAAAGTAAGGTTATTACGTTTACGATGTTTAGGCATGTAATATCTATTATACCGACAATAAATTAAATTCATTGCGCCTTCACCTTTAATATTATATAAAATGAACATGGATCAATTTTTTTTAATCGATTTTACAGGATATAAAGTGACATATGAACGATTAAAATATCCTATTCATATTAGGTAATAGGTTTAGAGAAAAAAGTTCAAAAATCAAAGTTTAATTATAAATGTATATACATATCAAATGTAATACTATATATTACATAAAATCAATGAAATTTGGAGCCTCGATTTGAAAATATAAGCCCTGCTAAAATTCATATATACGCTTCAGTGATAAATTCTAGCCCAAATCCTAACCCAACCCTAAAAAAAAGCGGAAGAAACACTCCTCAAATAATTTAAAATTTCAATCAAATAGATCCAAATTTCAGCAACAGCCGCGACAATAAATTATAACCAATAACTAGATAACTATGTATCCATAAAAATTTGGCTGATTACACATCGGGTACTTCATCTAGATCGATAGATTTACTCAATGCTAGAAAAAAACAATTTATGAATTAGTTTTTCTGACTTTCTATAGCTCACAATAAAGAAGACACGTAATATAAAAGCATAATAAAGTCTAATTCCTGAACTATCCATGATATAGAGTCACTGTACATTAAAATAAAATTTATGTATATGTTTTGAGTGACAATATTCTTTACCTGCATTTATTGGTTTAGGAAGTTTTGAAAAATCTAAAGATCGGCTTGTATAAATAGCTTGTTTATGCGTCTGATAATTAAATCGAGCCGATTTTGCTTGATCGTATACTGAAGGATTTTTGCTGGAGTCTTTAATTTCTTCAACTTGTTTATATAATACGGTTTCGGCATTTTTCAAATCAATATAAAATTCCCACAGCTTATCATTTAACACTTTAGCAGTTGGTCGTCTTTGAGCTTCAGCATCTAAACATTCATTCATTAAATCTAAAAGTAATTGCGGAACTTTACATCTGATTTTGGGTCTACAACCTAAACAAATTTGTGTTGCTAGGCTAAAATCATGTGGAATATCATGATATGGTGGATATCCAGTAAAAACTTCTGACATGATTATTCCAAAAGAATAAATATCCGATTTCATAGTATATTTTTCTCCATACAGCACCTCTGGAGCAATATAAGGAAGTACACCAAAAATCTCTGTAGATTTGAATCTTGAAATACTGGCCTACATAAGCCAAAATCAGTAATGAAAGAACTAGACGTATTGTGATTAACTATATTTCCGGAATGAAAGTCTTTGTGCACTAAATTGGCTTCGTGAATTGCAACAAGCCCGTCAGCTATGTAACATAAGTTAACTATTTTATCTCTCCAACTTAATTCTTTATATCTATTATCTAATAATTTTCGGAGACTTCCTTGTTTGCGTATTGCATAACCGTCATATAATTACCATCTTCCGGGTTCTTGGTTATTCCATAAATTGCAATTGCTGAAACGCCCCCATGTTTATGCTGATTTTCAACCTAAAATGTTGATTAGAATAAACAAATCTACATAAAAAGTATTTGATATATATCGATAATTCCTACCTCGTTTAAAAATTCTCCTTTTATATCTTTATAACCGTTAAGACTTTTTAGACAAACATTTATTTGCGGATTTCGCTTCCATTTAGAATCCAGATCATCCCAAGCTTGAATATATCCGTCAGTCCATATTGCCTTAAAAACAATGCCAAAGCCTCCTTTAGCAAGATACTTTATATTCGTAAATTTATCAAAAGGAATCCATTCGATAATATAAAAAGAATACTCAGCTTTAAGTTGCATTTGTTGAATAAAATTATCGATATCTTGATTGCCACTTGTCCATTTACCGAATTCTTTTTCAAACCTTAAATCGCAGAAAATAGTTTACTATATAAGATCGATACTTTTAAAGAGTTACAATGGGCCTTTCCAAAGCGACTTTACTAGTAGATTTGTAGCAGCAGGTGGTTTGTGTTTGAGTATATTGTATTAACTTAATTTTTAATGCTAAGATGTATAAATATTGCAGCTGAACAAAAATTAGCTCTATATATCACATAATATATTCTTTATTTTTTTTCTCAATTAGTACTAGAAACTAGTTGATTCAATACGCCTACAATGTGAAACCTGCAGTTATAAACCTATATACTTTAAAATCACTTTAATAGGCCTGATTTAAAAATTTTCAGATTCCGTATTACTTACTCACTGTTGTAGTGTAATATGCGTATTGTATTGTATGTTTGTATGTGAATTGGTTAATGTATGTTACTTTGTATATGTTACTTGTATTCGACATTTCTGATTTAAAAATTTTCTGATTCCGTATTACTTACCGACTGTTGTAGTGTAATATGCGTATTGTATTGTATGTTTGTATGTGAATTGGTTAATGTATGTTACTTGTATATGTTACTTGTATTCGACATTTCTGATTTAAAAATTTTCTGATTCCGTATTACTTACTGACTGTTGTAGTGTAATATGCGTATTGTATTGTATGTTTGTATGTGAATTGGTTAATGTATGTTACTTGTATATGTTACTTGTATTCGACATTTCTGATTTAAAAATTTTCTGATTCCGGATTACTTACATTCTATCGTAATATAGTGTATTGTATTGTATGTTTGTATGTGAATTGGTTAATGTATGTTACTTGTATATGTTACTTGTATTCGACATTTCTGATTTAAAAATTTTCTGATTCCGGATTACTTACATTCTATCGTAATATAGTGTATTGTATTGTATGTTTGTATGTGAATTGGTTAATGTATGTTACTTGTATATGTTACTTGTATTCGACATTTCTGATTTAAAAATTTTCTGATTCCGGGTTACTTACATTCTATCATAATATAGTGTATTGTATTGTATGTTTGTATGTGAATTGGTTAATGTATGTTACTTGTATATGTTACTTGTATTCGACATTTCTGATTTAAAAATTTTCTGATTCCGGATTACTTACATTCTATCGTAATATAGTGTATTGTATTGTATGTTTGTATGTGAATTGGTTAATGTATGTTACTTGTATATGTTACTTGTATTCGACATTTCTGATTTAAAAATTTTCTGATTCCGGGTTACTTACATTCTATCATAATATAGTGTATTGTATTGTATGTTTGTATGTGAATTGGTTAATGTATGTTACTTGTATATGTTACTTGTATTCGACATTTCTGATTTAAAAATTTTCTGATTCCGGATTACTTACATTCTATCGTAATATAGTGTATTGTATTGTATGTTTGTATGTGAATTGGTTAATGTATGTTACTTGTATATGTTACTTGTATTCGACATTTCTGATTTAAAAATTTTCTGATTCCGGATTACTTACATTCTATCGTAATATAGTGTATTGTATTGTATGTTTGTATGTGAATTGGTTAATGTATGTTACTTGTATATGTTACTTGTATTCGACATTTCTGATTTAAAAATTTTCTGATTCCGGATTACTTACATTCTATCGTAATATAGTGTATTGTATTGTATGTTTGTATGTGAATTGGTTAATGTATGTTACTTGTATATGTTACTTGTATTCGACATTTCTGATTTAAAAATTTTCTGATTCCGGATTACTTACATTCTATCGTAATATAGTGTATTGTATTGTATGTTTGTATGTGAATTGGTTAATGTATGTTACTTGTATATGTTACTTGTATTCGACATTTCTGATTTAAAAATTTTCTGATTCCGGATTACTTACATTCTATCGTAATATAGTGTATTGTATTGTATGTTTGTATGTGAATTGGTTAATGTATGTTACTTGTATATGTTACTTGTATTCGACATTTCTGATTTAAAAATTTTCTGATTCCGGATTACTTACATTCTATCGTAATATAGTGTATTGTATTGTATGTTTGTATGTGAATTGGTTAATGTATGTTACTTGTATATGTTACTTGTATTCGACATTTCTGATTTAAAAATTTTCTGATTCCGTATTACTTACCGACTGTTGTAGTATGATATGCGTATTGTTGGTTAATGCAATTTGTGTTGAAATATTAGGCCATACAAATTTAATATGAAATTTTTAAAAAGTGTTGCCAAGGGAAAAGTGTCACTTTAGACTTGATTAAAATTTTTTTGACCAAAGATTTCTCAACAATTTGAACAAATTGATAAAAACTTTATTGAATTCTGCAAATCTGTAAAATTCAATAAAAAAAAAACTTTTGTCAAATTTGATAAAGTTGTTGTTGAGATATCTATAATAAAAAAATTTTTAATAAAGTATAAAGTGGCCCTTTTCCTTGGCTGCACCCAAATATACCCGGCGGGCTTTTTTTTTAAATTTCATACGTAAACATTTTTAAAATCTTTATACACCAATTTTATAAAATTCATCCGCTTATTAATATAAAAAATTTGACCCGGCAAAGTCATAAAAACCAATTAAATAATTTTGTATGGCTTATCAACATTTAAAAATTTTCAGATTTCAGACTCTAATTATTTACAAACTGGTGTGAATATACAGTCGACTCCCGCAATGGCCACACCCACATTTTTTACAATCTCACTATAGTCACCTTGATTTGTTTTTATTTAATCATACACAACTATATAAATTCTTGCTCTCTTTAGCCACAATTTCGCAATAGGCACATAAAATGCCTGACTTTATCATGTGACTATTGTGAGAGTCGACTGTATAAATTACAAGTTTACAAATGCATTGTACTTACAATTTATCATCAAGTAATTCAAGGATTTCTTTTGCCCATGCATCGTCTGGTTTAACTTTTAATAAATCACGCAAGTCAGACTTTGATTCATCATACGTTTCTACTATATAGTTAATTTCCCCACGATATTTTAATGCTATTTCTAACAATTTCTTTAATTTTATTAAGTTAGTAATTGATTTTTCCAATTTTTTTATCATTTCTTCTTTCTTCTTCTCATGATCATAATTTTCTTCCTTTTCTTTTTTTTTCTTATCCTCCCCCTTCTCCTCTTTTATTGGCAATTTAATTAAACCCAAACCTTCTTTTTTATTCGCCATCTAATTAAGCTACTAATTAAATCTTCTTCTTCTTCTTCTCTAATTAACCTACTAATTAAATCTTCTTCTTCTTCTTCTTCTTTCATTAGAAATCCAATTAAACCAGCTAAATCTTCCTTTTTTATTCGTGATAAAATTAAGTCAGTTAGATCTTCTTTCTCTTTTGTTAACAATCTAATTAAACCAGTTAAATCCTCCTCTCCCTCTTTTATTAGCGATCTAATTAAACCAGTTAAATCTTCACACGCTTCTTTGTATCTACCTATAATTAAATAAGCTTTTCCTCGAGATAATAGTGCGGATGTATCGCTTGGATTATTTTTTAGCTTGTCTACGTGGTGGCGATTAGTGTCCAGGATTATGATTCGATTTTTTCTATAGTAAAGCGCATAATTTGCTCACTTTCACGCAGCACGTGAACAAAATTGATTGGTTAAATGAATAAGCCGGTTTGTCCATGTGAATGTAATCACCTGACTTAGCATTATTTTGAATTTTATTAGCTAATAACTCAAAAATTTGCATAATTCGCATAATTTATGATGTCACATGTAGGTTGGGTTATCATCGACTATCGACTAGTAGCCGGAAATTACTTGATCAATTTCTTAATCTATTTTTATATGTTATACAGTTGAATATCAGAGTTAGGGTTCCCAACCCTTTTTTTTACAGCTGTTTTCAAAAAGGTGTGAACGATCAGGGATCACCATATCATGGGAAATTCACGATATTTCCCAAATTTCCTACTTTTTTTACTCTCGCTTCTAACAGAGAAAGACTCTCACCAATTTCCCAATAGAAATAGTTTTTATAGTTCAATAAAATAATACTATTCTAAGTTAAAGGTAAATTTTAACAGGTGAATTAATAAATTTTTAATAAATTCCTAAAAAAACGGTAGTCATCTTGAGTCTTGCAACATTTATACATGTTATATGATTTTGCTTTATGCAGTAAATTCAATTAAAATTATAGTGCTTTAACGTATCTCTTAAAGTAAAACTTTTAATATTTAAAGTTGCTGAATGATTTTTTTTTTTTTTATTCAATCTTGATAGCCAATTAATGCANTTGATTCATCATACGTTTCTACTATATAGTTAATTTCCCCACGATATTTTAATGCTATTTCTAACAATTTCTTTAATTTTATTAAGTTAGTAATTGATTTTTCCAATTTTTTTATCATTTCTTCTTTCTTCTTCTCATGATCATAATTTTCTTCCTTTTCTTTTTTTTTCTTATCCTCCCCCTTCTCCTCTTTTATTGGCAATTTAATTAAACCCAAACCTTCTTTTTTATTCGCCATCTAATTAAGCTACTAATTAAATCTTCTTCTTCTTCTTCTCTAATTAACCTACTAATTAAATCTTCTTCTTCTTCTTCTTCTTTCATTAGAAATCCAATTAAACCAGCTAAATCTTCCTTTTTTATTCGTGATAAAATTAAGTCAGTTAGATCTTCTTTCTCTTTTGTTAACAATCTAATTAAACCAGTTAAATCCTCCTCTCCCTCTTTTATTAGCGATCTAATTAAACCAGTTAAATCTTCACACGCTTCTTTGTATCTACCTATAATTAAATAAGCTTTTCCTCGAGATAATAGTGCGGATGTATCGCTTGGATTATTTTTTAGCTTGTCTACGTGGTGGCGATTAGTGTCCAGGATTATGATTCGATTTTTTCTATAGTAAAGCGCATAATTTGCTCACTTTCACGCAGCACGTGAACAAAATTGATTGGTTAAATGAATAAGCCGGTTTGTCCATGTGAATGTAATCACCTGACTTAGCATTATTTTGAATTTTATTAGCTAATAACTCAAAAATTTGCATAATTCGCATAATTTATGATGTCACATGTAGGTTGGGTTATCATCGACTATCGACTAGTAGCCGGAAATTACTTGATCAATTTCTTAATCTATTTTTATATGTTATACAGTTGAATATCAGAGTTAGGGTTCCCAACCCTTTTTTTTACAGCTGTTTTCAAAAAGGTGTGAACGATCAGGGATCACCATATCATGGGAAATTCACGATATTTCCCAAATTTCCTACTTTTTTTACTCTCGCTTCTAACAGAGAAAGACTCTCACCAATTTCCCAATAGAAATAGTTTTTATAGTTCAATAAAATAATACTATTCTAAGTTAAAGGTAAATTTTAACAGGTGAATTAATAAATTTTTAATAAATTCCTAAAAAAACGGTAGTCATCTTGAGTCTTGCAACATTTATACATGTTATATGATTTTGCTTTATGCAGTAAATTCAATTAAAATTATAGTGCTTTAACGTATCTCTTAAAGTAAAACTTTTAATATTTAAAGTTGCTGAATGATTTTTTTTTTTTTTTTTTATTCAATCTTGATAGCCAATTAATGCATTATAACAAAGTGAAAAATTAAAAGAATCTTTTAGAGTTATTTAATAATTATAATGCAATATGTTTTTCTCGTGTAAAAATTCGTGTATACGCATATTTGACAGCTTCAGTTCGATTGCCTCTATGAGTAGTTTTGTAATATCACTTTTGAATTTTTGTGTTTGCAAATAAACTGCACAGTATAAACACTTTCGACAACTAAAGCAAAAGTCCCTCTTTTGTATATAAGTTTTGTATCTAGTGCATCCGCCATCAATATTAATACGACTATAAAACAAAATAATATACATTGCATTAATTTGTTTATATAGCGATAATGATAATGATTAAAAAAGGTGTCACGCACTTATCAGCACGAGATGCTTAATTGCTACATGGTTAATAATATAAAAATTACAACGGACGTCATTAATTATCTAACTTAAAATATGTGTTGATTAAGCATCTCTCACTGATAAGTGCGTGATGTCCGTGATAAAAAAGCTAATTATTAAATTCTGATTTTCCGATTCCCCATATGGTTATATGTCATAAAAATCACCTGTTCACACCTTTTTGAAAACAGCTATAAGTTACGACATTACTACTTAGTTTGGGTTTGGGAATCGGGATTTCTACCTAATTTGGGTTCATAACCCAAACCCAAATATATGTCCATTTTGGTGAATAGTGTCAAATTCAAAAACAATCAATTTATTAAATAAATCTGCATGCATTTATAACGCTTTGCAAAAAGATGTGATCCGTAAATTTTGTGATGATGATCGAGGAAAATTTCAACATATCTTGATATTCGTTGAAATCTCTTAAAACATACAACTTCCTGTGGTTTACATGACATCATAATCTGCAATGGTCACACCTTTTTGCAAACCACAATAAAAATATAATTTTAAAACTTTAAATTATTCAAGTTGATGTAAGTCAACAGATTGAAAAGATGATTAAACAAAAGTTTAATTGATGCTGGAAGCAATCCATCCAGTTAGCTCAGAGTCTGCCATAAATCATAATTGGGAATACTATAAACTGGTGCCGTGGAAGAGTGCACATGAAGTCAGACAAGTAGAATTAATCAACTGAATCTAATTTAGAATCGCATATTGAATCCTAATAGTATCCTAATAGTACCATTGTAAGTGACAAGTGTAAAAAAGATACATGCGATAGGCAGACAGACTAAAGATTCGCACACTTAATTTCTTACCCATAGAAATTTATAGAATCCATGTGAATTCTGCACCCAAACCAGTTTTTACATGTAAAAGTTTGGAATTTTGGCCGTAATATAAGATGCATATCAGAAGTGTTTGACATTACAGCAAATCAGAGGTACTTTTCAAAACTAGTAAATACTGTTTGGGATTCTACCTAATCCCAAACTAGTGAGTTTGGGGCACAACCCTAATCAGAGTACCCTAGCCATGGTGAAAAAAGCTTGGGTCACATGCTGTAAACAGCCAATCAAAATAATCAAAATATTGAAGATCTGATCTATATTTCAAACCAATCTAATTCTGGTCACATTTGTAGATCATTTGTAGTGTTCCGCAAGATTTACAAATGCTAAGATTATTAAGGGTTTTTCACTTAGATGTTTAAATTTAATCAATTCTTAAACATGTAAAGTGATACAAATCCTTAATGATCTCAGGAGCATGTAATTCAAATTTAACGATTTTGGGCTCATTAGAATCATCTCAGTGAGACAAACATTTTAGTAGTTGTTTTATCTAAATCGGAACATTGGATCAAAAGTTATTTGCTGTCAAACCTTTAAAAAGCTTTAATAGATAATTTTAAATATAGATAAATATAAATATTGGCCAATCAGATTTTATAATCCGTATTTAGTTAAAAATTGGTAACTATAATAAGGGATTTTTTATTAATAAAATTGGTAAAAAATCAAATTTTTATAGTGATAGTGATTATAAGCAATTTGTGACTATAATGAGGTTTTTTACTATGTTGTAAGTCTGTCACACATAATTGGGCGCTTAAATAGAGATGTAACTAGGGATGGTAAAGTCCTTAAGTCCAGGACTTTAGGACCTGGTTTTGGGGCCTGGTCTTTAAAGACTAGGTCCTAATTTCAGAACCTAGGTCCATAGGTCCACAATAGGACATAATATAGAACTTAAAAATATTAGTAATAAAACAGTAAACAAAGAATTTTAATTGGTTAGAAAGTATTAGAACTAAGTCCAAGGACTTAATTCTATTGGTTGGGCATAAATTCCGGGACTTATTATATGAGGACATGGTCCTTAGGTCCGTGCAATAGGACTTACAAGTCCTAGGACCAAAACCAGATCTGGACTGACTTTACCATCCCTAGGTGTGACTATATAGGGTGTAACTTTAGGAGGTCTAACTGTAGTTTGAAACTATTAATCTGAAAGAGGGTTTTTTGATTTTATAAATATTTGTTAAGTTATAATATTTTTAAACCAACTAATAAACATAGATATCTTTTGCTATTCCATACTGTATATAATTTTAAAATATTGCACTAAACTTTAAAATTATAATAACTAAAGATTTTTTAAGTAATTTTCTTATAAAAATTATTATCATAGTAAGTTTAGCTCTTTCAAATTTTGATATTATATAGGTATCAAAGTTTACATAATAAGTTATATTCCACCAAACTAGAAATAGATTATATTATTCAAAATTTTTTTATGATTCAAGAACAACTAAATTGCTCTTTATTTCAACTAACAATCAATATTTATAAACTTAATTATTTTAAATTGCTATATTAATGAAAATAAATTTTTATTATTTTATATATTTATATATAGAACATATTTTTCAAACTTAATATTTTCAAAATAATTTAATAGAGAACATTTTAATTTTTGTAAATGTTCTCAAATTAAAAGTGATATTTTCATAAAATCATAAAAATATATGATTTTTTTTTAACCATCAGCTTGATCGCTAACAGACACAGGTGGCATCATTTTTATTAAATCATTAATTTATTGGGGCCTTCCTTAAATATCAGGTCCTCTACAGATTTGTTTATATACATTATTACTATTTCTAGTCTATCATGCATAGCTGGATTAACTAGCTGATCTTATTTAAATAGAGACTTTAACTGAAATACTTCTTTGTCCATCAGCTTTGCTGAACGTAATTGTAACTGTCCATCCACTAGAACTTCACTGGAGGTATTCTAATTTAACTGGAATTTCACCAGGGAAATCGATTTTGACTAGATTTTCACCAGAGGTATTCAATATTATCAACTAGATTTTCACCAGTATTGTCATATAAAGTACACATATATGCATTAATGTAGTTAGATTCACCAAATGTGATTCTAGCATTCTGGTACAAGCTGTCTGTCTTATGATCAAGTATGGTTTTCCTTTGGCTGTTAGTAGGCTTGAACTAGCAATCTTTGCATTTGGCGACCTGGGAGTATAACCACTTACGCTATCAACCCACAGGTAAACATAAGATTTTTAATACTAGTTACATGCATGCTTTGGCACAAGCAAAGAAATTTGTATCAGGTTATATGATCATTATGATATAGATCTTCTAATCCACAAATCAAATTTTAATAATTAGGTGTAATATAATATAAACATTTATTTTACTGAAATTTTGTATAAAAAACTGTTTTTAGTAAGAGCAGTTTTACTATATAAACTTTTTTTCTGACATATAACTCTAATGTTAACCCTAATATAACTAAACTTTAAAAAATTTTTGCTAAGCACAAACCTGTATAGATTTTTTGCTTGCTAATTTGATAACTTCGCATTATAATCCTGGACATTCTAGTGGTGATCCTAGAGTAGTTGCAAAGTGATAGGATATCATATAATTGAAAAGAAGCACATAACTTGCCAACTTGTAATATAAGGCCAAACAAGCATTAAAAATCAAAAAAAAGTGCAAAAAAGATCCAAGACAAATAAGGTAATACAATAAAAATAGTGGGTATATATAAGAGTCAACATATAAAACAAATCCACATCCTCAAGTACTTGAACAAAAAATTTAATGATTCTATTATTACTTGTATTTTTTACTCAAAGCAGGCTTGCTTTAGCAAATAGTAAATGGCCCATAGTAACTCTTAGTAAATTATAATTGCTTTTTCAGAATGTCTTTGCTATTCTGGCAAATTTGATAGTTTCTAGCACATTTCTGCTAACTTTAATAAAAATCATCTCTGGTATAAATTATTTGCTAGCATGGTTCAAATAAATACAAAGTATATTATGCAATGTGAATGCTCTCTGAAATTCAAAAATTACAATATAGAACATATCTATTATATCTAAAATTCTGCTGACACATGATGATATTATTGACCTATAGAAATTTCTATAAATACAAAATCGATCATAACTCTTGATGTAGTGATCAGAATTGGATAAAACTACTACCATTCAAATCAGCTCGCTGAGATGGTGCTAATGAACTATAGAACATTCTTGTATGACCACTGGATGATAAGAATGAAACCAATTACCAATTAATATTAGATTAGCAATTTGATTGGCTAGGAGATTGCTGCGGGCAAAAACGTTAGATCTGACATATCTGAAAGATGTAGTTTTTATAGCTTATATTCTAGATATCTCATATATCATATTTATATCATTTATCACATATATTACATTTATTATATTTATACTATGCATTTTATTAATAGGAGTTGTAGTATATATTACACATGTAAAAGATTTTGACTATTACATTTGTAAAATTTCAAAAAGTATAAAAGTGGCTGATGCGGCCCCAAGTTCAACATTGAGTCTTCATACTCTTTCACTAATAAATACAATTATTTATTACATAAATTAAACAATTATTAGTATCCTCATATACTTTTAATTGTAGTCTCTTTTGTAATTGCAAATTGTTTTAAATCTTCTTTGTTAAGTTTTATTAAAAAATGCCTTCTGACTTAGATATATCACAGTAACAAAGTAAGGTTACACAAAGTGTTTACTGTCTAAGATCACTCTAGTTACTTACTATTTTTAAAGAAGTAGATATAGGATAACAATATGCACTAAATTTTATTGGTCAAAATAAATCACAAATTATCATTGCATTTTTTAATTAAAAAGTTAACTTTTAATATTAAAATAAGAGTAAGCATTCAGATAACATTAAAAAAAGACTTATATATAGCAAAACTTTGCAAAAAAATTTTTTTGCTAAAATAAAGAAGGTGGTTTTGTAAGCCAAATTTTGTTTTATGAACAATTTTAAAAAATCAGCTATTTTGTTTTATTTTTACATTATACCTAATTTCGTGCTCTAGTTGGCTTAAAAGCAGTTGCTATATGTAATAATCAGAAAAGGGTGTAATAACAAAAACATGTAAACAATAGACTTACAAAAATGCTAACATCTTGAAAACATGATCAAAATAAAAAAATTAGAAAAACATAATATATTTATTATTATTAAAAACATATATTTCAATCCAACCTTTTATATATAGTAATCTTGTAATATACATTTTAAATTAATTATTAATTATTTGAAACCTTTAAACCACAAAATATTATGACTGATCAGAACCTTAAATATTAGTTTGCACCAACAACCTGAAATATTAAATGATATTAATCTATATAGCATATATTTTTATATATTATTATATTATTATTATTAATTGTATTATCAAACATATATAACATAAATAAAATAAAACTTTATTAAATAAACAGTCAATTAAGGGATTTAACTAAATTACAGCACTTACTGGACTAAAGTTTAAATGATATTAATCTATATAGCATATATTCTTATATATTATTATATTATTATTTAATTGTATTAACTAGCATATATATTATAAAATAAATAAATAAAAATTTATTAAATAAACTGTTATTTAAGTACTTACTGAATTAAAGTTTTAATGTACATCAAGTGTGAAATAGTGTGCAACTTTAAGAACTGCTACCTTAAAGAAGAAACTATATAGAAAAAAGTAATATTAAACAATCAATAGTATAAAGAAAATAATAGCATAATACACCAAAGGAATCCAATATAATTAATATATAATTAACCAAATAGTATACAACTAAACAATCTAAACAAATTTTTTAGCATATATCTGATATTAAAGCACTCTATCAAAATAATATTAGCACTAGTAGAATAAAGGAATAAGTATTACATCTGCAGATCATATCAAAAAACAAAACAAACAAAATTTGAGAAAAAAATCATAGACAGCCTAACTAAAGATTGGCCTTCGGGCACCAAAAATAGGATAGCATTCTCCCCCTAGTAGACAAATTACTTAAATAACTAACTAAAGACAAGCAAAAGTGAAGCGAACAAGAAAGATTTACGAAACACCCACACGAAACACCCACTTCCTTCGCTACACTGCTTACCACATCACGAGACATAAAAATGAATACAATCCAAAATGACCCAATCTTAACAGACATCCAAGAAACAACAATAGCTATACTCCAACAACCACCCAATGACGAAAGAACCATTAAGAAAATGAAAATAGATGAAAATGCAACTTCCTTTACTCCTTAGCGAGAAACAAGTGGCGATTCCAGTGAACCCCTTCCAGAAATTCAGCAAACATCACATGACATTGAGAACACAACAACAACAAACTCCGATCACCAATTTCTCACGAAATTTTCCCACACCAACCAATACGACATATTAGAGCAAATCCTGACAGATATAGAAATAGAGGCTCTCACGGCCACCCCAACAATACCTAATGTAGAAACCCACCAACCACAACAGAGATGACCCTTGACCAATCTGAACCGGTACCCTGACCAGATTCGACTGAACCATACCTCCTGGTGGGAAGCTGAGGTAGATCAAGACTGTTCCGATGCTAGATCCGACATAACGATAGAATTCTCCCAAAACAATAACCAAAGAACATATAGTCAAGCGCTTAAGGGACAAAATCGTGAACAAACTAACAAAGAACAGGAGAAGAGGACTGAGCTATGAACAAGCCAAGTCAGCATCGAATTACAGAAAAGGAAAAACAAACCCTTCAATTTTGTTATCTGGCATAATGACGCAATTATTGACTCCTTTACATCAGAAGAAAAATTTGCGACCTTTATCAACTACAAATTAAAAGTCACCCCCACTAACGAAAGTATCCCCAAAGCCATTAAGCTCAAATTCAAATACCACGACACATCATTCTTTTGCACCTTCTCTAGGTCCAAAGCTAATGAACCGGCACACCAAACAGAATTTATGCTAATGTTCAACAAGGCGCTTGAGTGCTATAAAAACCAACATGGTGTTCTCATTACAAACAAACGCAACCGGGACCAAATTTATGACAAATTAAAATGACAACAGGTGATTGACCATATTACCAACCTAGATATGATTAAAACAAATCCATATGAGCCAACCAGAGCAATCTTCTACGCTATCAGTTTCGCCCGTATCAGCTGCGCAATTACATTTGAAAAAATGAGACAAATTATTAGGACAGTAGTGGACGAACAAAAGGAACTCATTCCGGCAAAACCAGAAGACATCCCACAGGACATCAAAGACATACTCCCTTTTAGGCTTCCAATAGAAAACTGAACTGAAACCTGATCAATTATAGTGGCCCTCAGAAAAATCTACAACTTTGACAACCTACCAGACTCATACTTTGCAAGATAGCTCACACCTCTACCCTCTGACCCAAAAAATTTACATCATTCCCTAAAAGATAAATTCCCTATACGATATGAGCGTCAGCTTGCACAACTCAGTCGATACCGTAGTATGCTGAAACAATACTACACTTTCGATAGAATGCCACCTAGCTACTTTGACCTACCTGAACCTAAACCATTCCTCCCCTCCACCCCCCAGAAATTAGATCACAGAATCCGCAACATGTTCCCTTTTATACCATTAGATGCAGAAGACTTCAAGAGACATGTGAAAACGCTTAGAACCTATTATAGATTTAAACAATCCCAAACGACTTCATCGCACCCAAATCATGTCTCCCCAAGGACCCAAAAAAAGTCAAAACTGAACTAGTTTACGAATTTCAAATTGAGAACAAGGAAATGATGCAACACTTTATATTTGAGATTAAGAATCGTTATATTATCCCTATACCAATGCCCAAAAATTACATGACAGTGAACCACTCTGACAAACCACTCCTCCCAAATGATCCAAACAACGTTAAACACGTAAATTTAACTGTACCCATTAGAAGTCAGATAGTGTTACTAGATACAGTAAAGCTACTATGTCAACACTACTACTTCCATAGAATTCCTGAAGAATGGATCGATATCCCATTCGAGGAAACCTTCAACACACAAACAAAAATTCCTACAACACTTGATGACTTTATTCAATATGTAAAATTACATATCCCTGAATTAGTGGGCTTGTTCCCTATCTAGGAACACAAAAAGGCTAAACAAGCAATACAGATCTTTGATGAACTTTTCAACACTACTACTATTCCACCCTATCTCAACCTTCTCCCAGACCTACCAGATCCGAACTGGGATCTATTCAAGTGGAAAGGAAAAACAAACCAACAACATGAACAATCACAACAGTAATAAGGTTACTCTCGGGACCGGGAACGGATCAACCTCCACTAATATAATACAAAACCCAATTAATCGAAGAACTACACCACAGCTAAACCAATAAACGAACATAAACCCCTTCAATTTTAATGACAATCAATCACTTAAAATTATAACTCATAACGTACAAGGCATAAATTCAAAACTAAAATTTCAATTATAGCTAGAAAAAGTGGCCGAGTTAGGTGCCCACATTATATCAATGACAGAAACGAAATTACCGGAATCAACCACCCCGCGCTCGTCATTGTCCAACCCACTCTATACCATTTTTACGGCCAATAATGATACTAGTACAGGAACAATTAGAGAAGCAAGTCTCGGAACAGCAATCACCGTACACTCGAGTATCCAACCATACATCTACACAATCAAACAAATACCAGGCTTCGCCCTACTCATAGATTTTTTTTTCTCCTGTTCTAAAACCCGCATTATCTCTATCTACCTCCCATCCGAAGCTACTCCATCATCAAAAAAGGCGCAGAAAGAAATAGTAGAATGGACAAATGCTGCAAAATCAAGACACATGAACTTAATAATACTAGGGGACTTTAACAACAATTTGAAGAATAAACAAATTCCTAAAAATCACCTTCTACATCATCTTCATTCACTCGGCCTGACAAGCCTTTTAGACTTACATGACATAACTGAACCCACATGGAAGAGAGCTGAACTTTCTAGTCAGATTGACGACATCTGGTCCAACCTCGATATAGCTCTAAATTTTTCTACCCTCAGCTAATAGATCCTAACGATTCAACTAAAAGTGACCATCAGATTCTGACAAGTACCTAGTAATTAAATCTTCCTAACCTAACCACTAGACACAAGAAAAACAAATGGAAAATTTACCTTTACGAGAAGATGACAGAGGAAAATTAGAAAGATTTTCAGAAGAGATAGACAGGAGGATATCAAAATTGACTCTGCTAAACGACTCAATCGAGAATGGCGAGAAATTGAATAAACAGTGGCATAATTGGAACACATCATTAAAAGAACCGCAAACGCAATGATTCCTTTCACCTTCTCTGCACCTCGCAAATTCCACACTCACAATCTTACAACGACCAAGCTCCACCGTGCCCTCAAAATGTCGTTTAAATTAATTAAAACCATTAAGAATCTAGATATACCATATTCCTCCCGTTTCATCATTGACGAGATAAATATATCAATAGACAAAATCAAAAAACTAACAAATATAGATATCCAATCATTACCCAGGAGGCTCTAGATGCAAATATATACCCAAATAGCCTCCAAGCGATTACAAGTCTGAATAATACAGTGTATCTTGCAAGAAACCTTAAATTAGAACAAAAGAAAAAGAAAACAATTAATGGAGCCATACTAAGACGTACACAAACTTTACTGACAATACAACCAAAATGATTGATAGCATCCTCCAACACAAAAAAGGCAGAGTTCACTTCGATAATGAAACCCTACCAGACGAGGTTATTACGGAACCACAAGAAATTAAAGAAACAACAAAAAAACATTTCCAATGTTGGACAAAACATATTACACTAGACGAATCAGAATAGGAAAAATGGGAACAAGAATACCAACCTATAGACACAATACCCGACGATATATATGCCGACATCTACACTACGATTACAGAAGAGGAAACTTTCAACATCATAAAGAATTCACCACTCTCAAAAGCAACTGGCCCATCACTCATCTCGAATGAAATGCTAAGACACCTACCTCAGAATGGCATCAAAGTCCTTACAAAAATATTCAACGCAATACTCACAATAGAACTAATCTCTACCATGTAGGGCAATAGCTTGATATGGCCAATAGCCAAGAAAATGGAATATAACGGTGATCTCACCCAGACCAGACCAATCACCTTAATCGAATATTCCAGAAAGAACTTCACCAAAATTATGACCAACAGGCTAAATCTGATCTTCACTAAACATCATATCCTATCCTATGCTAATAATGTCGCAATACCTTTGACATCAACATCACAACCTATTCAACAACTTAGTTACATAATCGAACACGCACAGATTTATAAAAAGGAACTCTGGATAATGTCGCAAGACATGTCCAAAGCGTATGATACAGTACACCTCCCACTCCTCGAAAAAGCGCTTCTCAGAATCAAAGTGCCAACTAAATTTACTAATGTCATCATGAACATTTTCAGGAATAGACACAACCAAGTCATAACTACACTGGGAAGAACGGATAGTTATACAGTTGAAGATGGGATCGATCAAGGAGAGACTATATCTCCGATCCTGTGGCGTATATACTACGACCCTCTCATATGAAAAATAAATAATACATTCCCAGGCTACATCATGGCTACTCAGATACCCCTTCAACCAACCAAAGTTTTATCAGTCTCAACCTCGGTACTAGCCTACATGGACGATACCACCTGGATTGCACTCTCTCATAACGAACTAGATAAAATATTAACAACCGCAAGCTCATTCTACAAGATGTCAAACTTAAAATTATCCCACACAAATCGACCCTTTTTCACACCAATCCAAATGACATTACTCCAATTACCTTTCAAGACGGACAAATATTTAATATCGACAAAAATAATTTGCTCAAATTCCTAGGAGTGTGGTTCACAAGAAATCGAAGCCACAAATACATCCAAAATCAAATTCAACACGAAGTCAACATCAGTGTTAAAAGATTACAAAGAGCACGGATAACTGATAAACAATCTATTTATATCATCAACTCTGTCATACTAACTCGACTGGCTTACAGGATTCAAAACACCCTTCTATCTCTATCAATCTGTAAACGCATCGACCGAGACCTGACAAATATTATTAGATACAAAGCATCGCTTGCTCATAGTGTACCCTCATCAACCCTGTATAACCCCCACATTTATGAACTAAACTCAGTAGAACAAGTGCAGAGTACAGCACATATAAATAACCTATATCGTGCACTGAATGACCAGAACTTTGATCAATCCACACTAGCTGTGAGGTTACAACAAATCCAAAACCAAGCCAATACAAACCAGTCCATCCTCAGTGAATGCCCAGTGATACCTAAACCAGAACACTACTCTCTCACCGTAGGCATTATTCTACTACTACATTCCAAAGAAATGCAAATCAACCGTACAAATTATACAAAACCCATTCCACATAAACACCTTGGTACTTCAATCAACACGATACTAACGGAATCCCAGAAGAGTAATGATTAAACAACATCTGAATAAGCACGATATCCACTCGATCGAATAATTTACAAACTACCATAATACAGAAATCTTATAATGGAAACATTTCCATCACAACATACAGAAAATCCTGCATGGCAGAATCCCAAAATGGTTTGCATATATCACTAACCTTATACAAGAAAAAACTAATCCAGCTTTGGCCTTAATCGACCCAAACCCTTTTACTTGGCAACCACTGCAAGACAATTAAAAAAACTGGACAACTACTACCAAGTATATCATGGGAAAAATCTCATCAAAAATGGAAAACAATATATCCTTTCGGCATTACAAACTCAATTATTTTACAAACAAACTCACGAGATGCAATGGATGTACTCATTCAGATAGTGGAAATTCAACAAACTATATAATCACCAAACAAAGCAAAGCAATGTACAAGATAGTCGTTGATTCCAAAAAATTCTGGCACGGTAGAAAAGACGAAATTCCACTACCCCACCCACTGCAAGCTAACGAGACTACCATTCCGATTCCACCTAGACATTATCCTACGCACCAAATTGCTAAAGCATTCAACACCCTCCAAAAAAGAGATACTAGATGAATACAACGAATTAACGTTTAGTAATCCTGGAAAGCTACAAGTACTACTATATACTAACACAAAAGTTAACCCATACCTAGCTTCAATTTCGATTAAGAAAAACTACCACACCTGGAACGTCACCATTAGAAATGAGACATGGCCATCCCTTGATAAACTTATATTAACTTGTCTAACCATAATTAGCGCCGTTCTCTCAGTTAAATTAAAAGCGGAATTAACAACTAACAACACGAGAACAACCCAGATCTACAATAAGACCAAAACACAACCAGTAAATAAAACAAAAGAAATCATATATCAGGACCTGGCACCTTATTACTTAAATCTAAATGCAATAAACGAGAGGAAAAAACTACACTACAAGATCACCCATAATCAAAACACCAATATAGAGCACAACGAAAAAACACACTATGTCGAATTTACACCATCCTTTCTAGTGAACCTATACCAAGTTTACCTTCATCAACAAGCAGCTCCATTTACCGAGCGCCACCTCCTAAAACATCTACACAAAGCAAAAAATATCAATGAATGGCTTTCACAGAATAGGATACAAAAGTGGAACTTAGAAGTCAATGAAATTAATTGGAACCTAACCTATAGAAACATTAACTATCACGGCAAACCGTTAACAAGACAAACTCATCTGACCCAATCCAAGATAAAATCGGTTAAAATTAAAATCCTAACTAACGAACTTCCCACTCTTAATAATTTACATTCTAGACATCCTGACAAATATAAAACTCAAATCTGTACAGCATGTAGAACCCAAGAAGACAATAACCTACATTGGAAGTTGTGTCCCAAAAACTCCAAGTCCTTCGAAGCAGTTGTGGCTGAAACAATGAACAAAATTACCTCGAAATACCAAATCTCTCTGCCTAACTCTGGCCACTACATACAGAAACTCCGAGAAATACACCTAGAAAAAGAAATCCCAATTACAGTAATAACATCACAATCTCTCTTCCACCTAAATCAAATTCAACAAGCGCTATCTATTACCCCACACTTCTATCACGAGTTGATCGAATAACTATACGAAACCTGTTGGTTAGAAAGTAGAACAAATATCAATACCATAACCATATGATATACGGATCCAAACACTTCTAACAACCAGCAAATTCAAATGACCGAAAAACCAAAATTACTAAAACATTACAATTACTTTAGATGGGTGAAAAAATTTATCAGTCATAATCTCTCACCCAACCAAATAGCTAGCATAACCTAGAGGTCCTTGACCTAACTAGTAAAGTCTTAGGTCTGGAGTAAAGTAGCTCTATCCCCCCTTCCCCATAGAAAAAATGTAAATTCAAGTTGTAACAACATTTAAATTGACATAATTCAAATAAAGGAACGGAGGAAAGACCTCACTTTTAAAAAAAAAAAAAAAATAAAAATATTTTAAAAAATATAAAAAATGCTATTAAGTAAAG
>QKWP01000580.1:61024-80341 GCA_003550325.1 Gigaspora rosea
GGAAAAACCCCACTTTTAAAAAAAAAAAAAAAAAAGGAATAAGTGTTCAATACAAATAGCACAAGTGATATTTAATAAATATCTATGCAACCCAAATCTAAATAGAAAAAAGTGCCTAATTACTAATACCATCTAAATAGCAACTATAGCTAGAAGAAAACAAGTGCCTATAGTTATAAAAGAAACAAAACAGTACCAATAACTATTTATAATAATCAGATCAACAGAAAATAATTTGAAAAATAAAACACAAATATAATTTCAGTTAGCTAATAAAATACAAAGAAAAAGAATGCTAATACATTCAAACTTTCCTGATATTATTTCAAGTAGGCCTCTGCATGGGCCAGGGCTACCCACAGGTACTCTAAGGGTAGTACTACTAGGGCTGGGCTTGGGCATCAAATTACAAGCCCTAGAGCAGGATAGGGCTAAGAATAACAGGCCCTTTATATATGGGTAGGGCTTGGGTACTAGTACTACCCACCCATATACCTGTAGAGTAGCCCGCTATATATGCACATTACTATCCACCAATTAAAACTAATATTGATTGATAATCTTTTTTTTATAATAATCCTATATAAACAATATGAATAGGTTGGCTCTTTAATTTTTTTTAATTTTATTTCTGTGTATATTAATTTGGTTATTAAATATGTTGATCAATTTTGAAATTGTTATAAATGCGAAAAAATAGTGTAAATAGTTTTTTTTTTATACTGTATTACTGCAAAATAATGACCATGGGCATTATTTCAAGGTTCAGCCTGAATTAAGCATAATTTAGGCCAAAATTCATAATTTCACCCCTGCGCATTATTTCATGGTAATACAGTAACTTCAAAAATTTGTAAAAACCATAATCAAATAGAGTGGAAACATCAAATGAAGTAAAAATGGCAAATAATGTGAAACATTGAATAAAGTGAAAATGTTAAATAAAGTGAAAACATTGAATAAAATAGTGTAAAAAATGTGTTTTGTAAGTTTTTTTTGCATTTTATACTATATATATTTATGGCATACAGCAGATTATGCATCAAATGGGCTTAATAATTTTTTTATCTTTTTTTTTTTTATAAGCCTGTGGGTACCTATGGGTACTTGTGGGCTTTAAGGGCCAAGTAGAATATCAATTTGGGGCCCTAGGGTAAGAGTAAGGGCTTGGAGATTAAGCCTGTCAATAAACGAGTAGGGTTAGAGTATTACTACTACTTAGCCCTACTTGGCCCATGCGGAGGCCTAATTTCAAGTATTACAACAATCCAAAATGTTATATTATTGAAAATTTACTAATTGATTGTAACATTTTGCACTAAGTAAACTTGTTCAAAACCAAAAACTATATCAAATAGATGTATTTATTTTCTTAAAATTTGAAGCAAGTATACTTAATTTAGTGCCTTTTAATTAAAATTCTAAATTAATCAACTTTGTCTCAAATTTTATGAAAATAAACTAAAATATACTAAAATAATGTTTTTTAGACTTTGTCTCAAATTACTAAAATATACTAAAATAATTTTTTTAGTACTAAATAAATATACTTAGAGCAAAAGTTAGAATTAATTATTGAATAATAGTATTTGTATAGTTTTATTAATAAAATTATTAAAAATACTATTTTGCTTAAATTTTACTTATTAATTATAAATTTTTGCACTAAGTAAACTTGTTCAAAATTAAAAATATATTAAAAAAATTTAACTTTGAAAATTTTTATCAAAAATTAAAATTAAACATCTCTGTCTCAAATTTTATAAAAATAAAATAAAATAACTAAAATAATATTTTTTGGTGCTATACAATAGAATAATAGTATTTTGTATAATTTTATTAATAAAATTATTAAAAATACTATTTTACTAATTAATTATAACTTCTTATTAAGTAAACTTGCTCAAAATTAAAAATATATCAAATTAGTACATTTTTTGTACATATTAGCCAAAATTTTGATTTAGAGCCTAAAATCTATAATTAATACTAATCAATATTGCATATTAGCTCTAATTTTTTTAATCAATAATCAAAATTTCATAGTATGCTCTAGTATTAAATTAATAAACCTATCTAGATAACCAATAAATTGAATTGTAAACATGTAAATAAAGACAATAAAGCTTATAGCCAGAGTTTTAATATATATATATATATATAATATTAACAATATTTTTTATATAAATAAGTTTTCTGATATCTTAATTAATCTCTAACAAACTATTTAAATATGCTATTTGCAAAAAATAGTATAAATTCTTAGCAGAACTCTCAAGGCATAAAAATACTAAATATAAGAGAGGTTATACAAGAAGAGGTCAG
Source organism: Gigaspora rosea (assembly GCA_003550325.1). Taxonomy (NCBI): domain Eukaryota; kingdom Fungi; phylum Glomeromycota; class Glomeromycetes; order Diversisporales; family Gigasporaceae; genus Gigaspora; species Gigaspora rosea. The sequence goes on from QKWP01000580.1 coordinate 63,350, forward strand.
ATGAAAGATAATGTTTTTCCCAATAAGTAGAAGGGGGTCAAAAAAATATAATGTAATTTTTTAGAAAAAATTGGCTAAAAACTGATTAATGATTTTAGTACCATTCGATTCATCTTAGTGGAGGAGTCAAATAGTACCAATTTCATTTTCTTTGAATTACTGGATCAAAAGTTATTGACCAAATACTATTCTCATATCTTTTCTTATAAAATTACTATATAACCAATAGTTTTTTGTGAATATCTTTTAATCCAGTGATCCAAATAACATGATTTTAGTATTATTGAATTAATCTCACTGAGACAATTGAATGGTACCTAAATTATCTAAATTGGATACTATGTCATAATATATTCAAGTTTTTGTAAAATTTTATATAAAAACATATAGATTTTGAAAATTGTTTTATATAGTAGAGGGAGGGCCCTGAATAGTGATGTCATATTTGAAAAATTGCTAATGGAGAGCTGTTTTTAAAAAAGGTTATATTTTAAAAAATAGGTATTAGAGAAAAAGATTATATTTGAAAACAGCTAAATGGCAAAAAAGGCATATTTAAAAGAATGCTAATGGGAGTAATTTTTATAAATTTACATTTGAAATGTGCTAATAAAAATTCAGGGTATAATAAATATCAAAATTGAAAAATACAAAAATCAGAAAAATGCAAAAATCGAAAAATGCAAAAATTGAAAAATGCAAAAATTAAATAAAAATTAATCAAAATAGGGGTTATTTTTTTTTAAGTTTTTTTTTATACTTTGTGGGATATATTTTTATGATCCATAGCAACTTATGAATTAAATGGGCTTAAAAAATTTTAAGTTTTTTTTTTTAGGAATGATTTGTTGTTTTTTAAGAAATGATCTGTTTTTTTTTAGAAAGCGGTCTGTTTTTTTTTAGAAAATAGTTTTTTTTTTNCATTATATTTCAAAAAAAGTTAAAGATAGGTAAAAGTTCAATCTAATGTTTAAAATATAGCTTATATATACCAAACCAAAAGTGCTAACCAAAAAATTTTTACTATAATGCTCAAATATAAACTCACATTGATTATTCAGGTCCTGTAGAAGGGGTCAAGCGCTACTATGAGAGGGTACATAACATTATTTATGGATGCTTCCTAATAGTTATAATATACCTCTATTCAATACTATAGCTATACCTCTATATAATTACCCTATTTAGCTAGTATTTGTTGGTGATCATATATAGGTGTAATTAAATAGGATTACCTTTTTACAATCATATAATATAAAAAATATATTTAATATGATCTTAAAGAGGTACTATATATAGAAATAGAAATTAACCTAATATGATAAATCATAATTGATCTTATAGTTTAATCATTTACAAAAGTTTTTAATTAATTATGATCGATTATATAGTTTGATTGATCATAAAATTTGATTGATCATACCTTTTAATTGATTATAATTGATTATATGTATAATTGATTATATACCATGGGCCAGTAGTAAGTACAGTAGCCAACAAAAGAAATACTTGATCTGCACATTAAAGCACGTAAGTAAAAACATGGTTGTGCTTACTCCTTTTTGACATTATCCAAGTCAAATTTTTTTTACTTTTTTTCTTTGACTTCTGAATAAGCACTAGGATAAAAAAAACTGCAAATCCAACATTATGTGTTGCACACCTAATAGCCTGCAAAAAGTAAGAAATACCTTTATTTTATACCAAAAAGTAACTACTTAGTAAACTACACAAGCAATGCAAGATGCCTATACATTAAGCTAATAGCTTCTTTAACAATACAAAAAAACTAAAAAAAATAAAATTTTTAACATAGTTTAGACATTTCTTGTTCCTCAAGAAGCAAAAAAAGATACTATAAAAAAAGCAATAACATATATTCATATTCTTTTTATTTCAGGATTAAGTTTTCTACTGAACACTCAATCAGTGTCAATAAAGGAATGACACCTGCCATTGCATGACTCCAACTATAATTTTGAACTTATATGGTTTGTTGTTTATAGCTAAGGTCCTGCATTGTTTTGTAATTAAGTTTTTGTGGCAATAAAAAGCTCATATTTTAGAAATTATAATATAACTATTTATTAAATTTAATATTAATAAAAAAAATCATAGAAATGTATATAAGTAAAGGTGTGGCATTTTTTGACAAAACAAAAAGAGAAGCGAACAAGCAAACCTGGAATATTAGAGTATAATATTACACAATGAAAAAAAAAGAAAATAGACAGTTGGTGTTGAGTTTTAGGGCAGATAGGGCTTGGTAATGGATTGAGGGTGGTTGCGGGTATAGTTAGAGTTCATTAATACTGTATTTAATTCAAATTTAAATAAAAATAATAATAATAATTTTTATATCAAGGTTCTTCAAACCTATATTTTTCAGTTTTGTATTTTTATTTGTTTATTAGCTGAAGTAAATATAATGTCATGATGTAATAATTATCGGGTTTTTATTATTAAAAAAGCTACAAAATGTGTCAAAATTGAAAAAAAATTGAATTATAATGTAAATAAATGAAGACCCCCTACCTAAACTTATTAAAAACAATTCGAAAGCATTAAAAAATAATATCAAAAATTTAAAAGCCTTTAAAAAGGTGTAACCGACCTTAACCCATTTTTAAAAAAAGGATACAAAAACTTTAATACATTCGTTCTTCGGGTGGTTTTGGGCCCAATATGAAGAATCAAATATGAATGCACACGTGCATTCAATAATGTATTAAACTATTAATAAAAAAAAATTTTTGATGTATATGCGGCCAAAATTATATTGATAAAAAAATTTCCATTTTGAGCGAAAATCGGGCGTTACTTTTGTTGGCTACTATATATACGTACGTACTAAAAAAAAAAAAAAATTATAAAAAAAATAGGATACGTGTCATTTCACAGACAAAATCATTTCACCGACAGCTCACTTAGCCGACATCACGCCAAGTGACAATTTACTAAAAATACCATAACTCAACTAATAAAATGCCAACCCTAACCCTATGTGATGTCGGCTAAGTGCAGTGACCAGCACCGAAAAAATAAACGAGTGTATGATGATTACGTATATTGGTAAAATCACGAAATGATCTGCAAAAATAAGCCAATCATAATAGCAGCTCATTATGATTCAATATTAATAGGGTCATGTTGCACGGTAATAATTTATGTAACAATGACGGATTTTGATCTTCAAACCCTTTTTTTTTTTCTCGTTAATAATTAAAAAGTAATTCATGGCATCAAAATTATTTATGGGCGATATGCCCGAATTAATGGAAAATATTCTTAATAATTTAAATGATGAATTTAATTCCTTATTTTCATGTGCACTTGTGAGTCGACATTGGTGCAAAATGTCAATACCTATTCTTTGGCAAAATCCGTTTTCGTTTGATTCAAATCGGTTATTCATTTCTGAATACTTTTCATCTCTTGACGAAAACGATAAATTCATTTTAAAAGAATGTGGGATAAATGCAAATTTTCCAAACACTCTATTTAATTATGCAAGGTTTCTAAAGGTTCTCGACTTATCAAGCCTAGAAAGTAAAGTTAAAAAATGGTTCTTTTTCAAGCATGTTAATCCGAAACCAAATTACATCCGATCAGTATATCGCATAATTAATTTATTATTAAAATTATTTGTTGAAAGCGGTGCTACTTTGCACAAATTAGATTTTTATTTTCTTGATTATGAAATTAATCCAGAGATTTTCTACTCATTAGGACGAAATGAACTATTTTTCTCACGAATAAAAGATTTATCTTTGGGTCCAATATCAGATTTCAGCACCGAAAATGCTACTGCATTATTAAAAATCTTGGCAAAAAACGCTACAAAAATTAATGCTTTGAAACTTGGTGAATTTTATTCTGATTATGAGCCTAACTTGTTTCATGCTATTATATGCTTTATTAAGTCACAAGAGCAACTTAGACAGTTTGCCTTACTTGGAGGAGAAGGGTTTCCTACAGAATTTCACGGCATCATTTCAGCTTTAGAGAGCCAAAAAAATTCATTACAAGAAGTTATAATAGAAAATTGTGCTTGCAGTGCAGAGTTCAAGGTATTAACAAATTGTAAGAATTTGAAAATTATTCGTATGAGGTATTGCGAATATACGAAATTGTTGAAAATATTAGATGATAAATTTAGCACTTTAGAGATAACTGATTGTCCAATTGATGCATCGAATATAGTATTAAATTTAGAAAAATTTGGTTCATATCTACAACGACTAGAACTTGATTCTGATGTGATTTTGGATGAATCGTTATTGCTAAGAACACTTAAGTCCTTTTGTCCAAACATTACATATCTCAACATTTCATATATTGAGTTTTCCACACAACTCTTAGATCTTATCGGTAATTTACAAAAACTTCAATTCTTAACATTATGGTGCATTGTTTACATATCAGAGAAACAATTGAAAACACGAGTTATGCAGTTTGCAGAAATATTGCCGCCAACATTGCAGTATCTTGATTTAAGAGGTACTTGGCTAAAACCATATATAGATGTTTTGCTTAATCGTTGTTGTGCACCTTTAAAAAAGCTAATAATTCATCGTCTTGATAACGAAAAGAATGCTAATGCGATAATTGAATTCTGCATACGAAACAGAACTTTAAATTACGTGGGTTTAAGTAGTTATTTCGGTTTGGATGACATTATTAAACAAAAAGTGGAAAAATATGTTGCATTGGTACCACATGAACATATTATTGTTAATAGCTAATTTCTTTAATTAATTTTCAGAAAAATTGGTAATTTATAAATTTTTAAACGTCATGATAACTCAATACACTTGAAGAACATAATTTCTTTTGAACATTTGAAAATATTTTATAGATAATAATTGGCAGAATAATTGGCAGATGGATTGATAATCCAGATGAATGCCTACTTAAAGTATTATATAACTTATATAAAAAATATTATAATCTATAAATTTTTTTCTACCGTCACAGCGCATTGTAAATGTAAACTCAAATTTGATCACAAAATCCAAGTATTTGGACCCCTAATTAAGTTGTACAGTAGTTACCAAATTACATATTACGAAAAATATTGCACGCATATTATTTGGACACCTCTGACTAGTAGCGCCAAATTGATTCGGAAATTTATTTTTTTTTTTTTACTAATTAAGATTTGCCTCCAGACCTATTTCAGTATTCCGATCGATCGACTAAAACGCTTGAGAATACCTTGATTTACCCGGGTGCCAAATGAATTATTTCAAAAAATTTGAATATATATCATATATCACGGATCTTTGATTATCCAAAACGAAAAAAGAAAAGAAACCAATTATCGCGGTTTGTAAAATGATTACTGTTGATCAAATTTGTCATACCCATACAATCACCTGATTGCGTGATTGTTAAAAGATTGTAAAAGATTGTAAAATCAGTATAAATATATTATTCTCTTCGGTCATATCTATACTCACTAAAAAATTATTGCAAAATCGCGCAACCGGACAACAATTAAGTATTTTCAAGTGATTGTAATGGTTGTATGTATCATCATCAAAGTATAGATAGTAAAAAAAAAAAAAATTATACTATTCAATTACAGTTTCAAAAAGATTTTTTTTTTTTTTTTTTTGACAATTGTTTTATTCAAATATTGTATATTTTTTATTAAATATTATGAATTTTTTCATATGTTTTTTTATGATTCGAAAAAAAAGAGATTCTCGTAATTATTTAGCTATACAGACAAAACAATTGCCATGTATTATGAGATGTAATATCAGAAAAATGGAAATGAAAGATAAATATTGGAAACTTTTGTTATAAGCAACTTATCAAAATTTATTCACAAAAAAAAGTATAAATTTAGGAAATTTAGAAGATTTCAGTTAAAACATTATACAAAAACATTTAATAAATTGAATTTCCTTTAAACTAATTAAAATCTTAATTTGGACACCAATACTTTAAAAAAAAAATGTTGTTAGATTATGAAATGCAATTAAAAATATAAGTGAAAATAATAAATTAAATTTATATTTACTACGCACTAATAATTAATAAAAAATTTATTTAGTATTAAACAACAAACTATTATAAACCAAAATTAAATAAAATTTAAAACTATATTTGTACATACTTGCTAATAAATTTAATATAAATATATATAAGTATTATGAATTATAAAATATCACAATTCATAATTAAAACATAATTTAAAACTATATATTTTTACATACGTCCTAATGAATTTAATATAAATATATAAAGTATTATTAAATATGAAATATTAAAATTATAGGTGCTGGTGTAATTATTTTCATCTATTCCAATTCAACACCAATTTCACCAATAGAGGTGAAATTATTTCACCACATTTCACCAGCATTTATATAATTAAAATATTAAATATATATAAAAATAAATAAAGTTTATATTTACATTGTACCATCGCTAATAAAGATTTGTAAAAAAAAAAAAAAGATATGTTGTTAGATTATAAAATAAAAATATAATATTAAACAAAATTAAGTTATACTTACACACTACAGTTTAATCAACAAAACAATAATATTATTTAATTATAGTAATATATACTTTAAAACTAATATATATTTAGCTTTACTTACACACTAAAGAATCAAGAAAGAAATTTGCGAAAGGAATTTCATTAATAAATTATAAAAGATGAATAAAAATATGATTTAAAATAAATAAATTTAAAATTATTTTCGTACTCTAATAAAATTAATAAATAAATTTGTTAAAAAATTACTATTAAATTATAAAATATACTATACAATACAATAATAAAATTATTTTAATAATTTTATTATTGTATAAATATAGTTAAGCGCATGTTTATACGTACTCTCTAATCAGTCAACAAGGAATTGTAAAAAAAAAACAAAAGTACACAAAACGTAAAATAAATTAAAACGATTCAATTTAAAACACAAAAGGTTATAAATTTAATAAACAACGATGTGTACTTTCTAGGATTTAAACTAAAAATTGAAAAGTATATTAGATTATTAAAGCCATTTAATAATTTAATAATAAAAAAAACCCCCAAATCTATGCTTACTCCCTAATAATATTTGTTAAAAAGGATGTATATTATTAAATTATAATATATATCTATAGACATAATAAAATACATACTCTAAATAATTCAAAGAAAAATTCCGGTTAATCAAGTATCAAAGTAAACAGGAATATTTATAAACTATAGCATACCATGGGATTTATCTTCACGTTCAAGAACAGGTTCGGCAACAGGTTCGGCAATAGGTTTGGCAACAGGATTAGCAATAGGCTCGGCAATGGGCTTGGCAATAGCGAAGGAAACGGTTGAAATGAGAAGCAAAAGGATAGCGAGATAAAATTTCAATAGCATGTTGATAAAGTTTTAGCAAGTCTGCTAATCTTAAAAAAAAAAAAGTGGAAAAAATTGAGTATATTTATATTTTTACGGAAAAATTTGACACTATAATGTATATTCTCGATAATAATTGTAACCAAGATATATTGAATCATTAAAAATTCTTAAAATTTTAATAAGTCTAATCTTATACCCTGCGTAATCATGAATAGATATTAATATTATACAAAAATAAACATTTTTGTTAAATAATTCTTTGGATATAATCAGTTTAAATATTTTCATTTAAATTTAAGGGTATTAATTATTATTTAATATATCAGCAGCGAGGGGGATTTTAGAAAATTAAAAAAGAATTACTAAAATTTTAACATTTAATACCGTAAAACCCAAAATTAATTTAATTATTAATAATAATGGGGTGTTTATTCATTATTCATAAGTTATTTGAAAATACAGTAGATAACAATCTTGGAAATTGAACTTCGCTACCGCTAATCCCCAAACATTATTTTTAGTAATTTAAGTGCAATTCATATTTGATATTTAGATATTATTGTATATACGTACGTTGTTAGGGTCTAAAAAAAAAACTATAAGAAATATATTTGATCGCTTTAAGTTTTATCAAAGTTATTGCATTTTTAAATGTATAATTTGCATATCGGCAAAATACAACGTTTCATTCTGTATTAGTTTTAAGTTTGTTGGTATTGAAAGCCCAAAGTTTACAAAGAATATTGAATAAGTTTTGCTAATAGGAATACAATGTATGACTCATATATTATATCTTCACACTTCAACCAGAATTATTACTTATTTACCGCACAGCGCTGCATATAGTACCCCCGGAGTAGTATTCATAATTAATAGTGTGATCTTTTCATTGGGTTTGATATTTTTAATAACAAAGTATATATAGATCAGTAACAATTATTTGTATTATCCTCCCATGTCCCAATGTCTGGGGATATTATTCAATTTAGACCGGCTTTCTTGAAAAATATCCGGGATAATATATGCAGCGCTGTACGGTAAATAGTAAATAGTTATGAGAATCGGTAGCAAATATTAATTAATCTCACATTTGCGACATTGATAAACTATTGATTTAATGTATGTATTCCTTATCGTAATGCAAGGATAAATATTTAATGATTATAATTTTTATTTAATGAATTTTTTTTAAATAAATTATATCATAGTTATTGCATATTGTATAAATATCGAAAGTTTCAAATTTTACTTTATTTACCAAAAATTTAAAAATAGAATGTAATCAATTTAGCTCATCACTAACCAGAATCCTGATCCTGAATTTTCAATGAATCTTTTATATTTCTTGTAAGTTTTTTTTACATTTTAATAAATGAGCTTTTAATCGGGAGAATGGATATTTCCATACCCTTTTTGATAATGTATCCTCGATCAAATTTTTTTAAAAAAATTTAAATGATATCAAAATGAAAGAGCTTAAAAATTGATTTCGACTTTGATCGTAACCGTTTTTTTATTCGAATTATGCTGATTTCTACAAATAAAACAAAAAAAAAAAAAATTTTTTTTATCGAATTTGATTAGATGGTACCTTCGATCAACATCTGAAAAAAAATTACAATTAAAATAAATTAAAGTGCGCAATATTGTATTTAAACATTTTTTAACAGATAAATCAATAATAATTTGAGATCACGTTGTAAATCATTTGTCATTCCTAAATAAGAATTTATTTTTTTAAAAATCTTATAATAATTAAAAAACAATAGGGTTTAATCTTAAACTATTAAAAAGTTCATTAAGTTATATAAAACGTTGTTACGCGTTATTTCGGGTCGGGACCGCATGGATAATATTTAACTAATTTTTCGAAAAAGGGAAATTTCAAATAAACGCCTCACATTTATTTTTAATTAATGTGAGTTTATAGTAGTGATTAACACAGGTTTTTAATTTCTGAATTTAAGATTGTTAAGGAATTTCTAATTATGGTAGCAAAAGTGTTCGTTCGCATTTACATGGAGATTATGTACAAAGTTATAACTATCCCTTCTTTCTAGCAAAGGTTACTTCCTTATATATTCTTGCTCCAAGCTTACACAACGATTTACAAAAATGAAGTGATTGATTGGCGACATTATACGTTATAAAGTAATTAATAGATAAACGTTTGTGAAATGAAGTAATTGGAAAAAAATGAGGGTGATAGTACGTAAGGATATGGTGAAGATAATTAATAGTAATAATCAAATCATGCGATTATAATTAATTCTAATTGCCTTATTGTCAAAAAACTTTATACAAACTTATCTTGCAATCTACATATAATCTAATGGAAAATGCATTCGCTCAAAAATCTGCAGGCAAATTTGGCCTGTAAGAAAATTAAGGGAATTCAAATTAAAGTAATCAGCAAATTTCATCACATACGATAAAGACCATAAAAGATAAAAATTGTAGCGCAGAATTTGACTAAATTTAATAATACCATGTGATTATAGAACTTGATTAAGCTTGATTCATTATGATACGATATTCAATATTAAAAAAAAAATTGAAGTAATGTTATGATTAAAAAAAATGTAGAGCTCGGTTTTGGAGGGAGCGAGAGAAGTGAGAATGAGAGATATAGAAAAAAATTATTACAGTTACTTATCATAAATCCTGGGACAATTGAAATGATCTGAATCGATAAATTATCGACCTTTGCTGATATTGGAAACTTATCTATTCGGCTATCAGCAATTTTTCCAATTGACTAGGATTTTTGATAATCAATGTGTAAAATTCAATATTGAAAATTAAATTTGCATAATAAAAAAAATTTTACTATCAAAAATGAAGAACTAACTGTCTTTAATCAATTATTTCTTAAAATTTAATTAGTGCTCTCGGAAATATTGAGAACATTAAATTTCGCACCTGATAATAGCTGTAATGTAAAATTGGATTTGAAAAGAGTCCGAGTAAAGCGAGATTGATAGGACATAAAAAATCGCTATTACGTTTATGAAGTACTGAATTTGAAATAAGCCGCAGAGAAGCGACTGAGATCTATATTGAATCTAAACTAATCAACTTTCGTTTATAATTCTATTCAAAACATCTATTTAATTAAAAAAAAAAAAAGACTTAGTTTTTATATTATTGATAATCTGTAAGGCATATTTTTGCTTGCTATATATATCTAATTATTAGTAAATTGGCACTTGCTATATATATCTAATTATTAGTAAATTCTAAACTTTTTCTTTACCATTAAACCGTGCCATTATGCTTCTATATAACTTACATTGCTCATATACTGTATACAATGTATACTCTACGTTATTACTATTTATATCCATCATACTAAGGCTGACCACGGACGTATGCTCGTGCTAACACCAGGCATTCACAATGTTAAAGTAGCCTGATGAAGAGTTATTGAAGGAGTGGTAAAGACGAAAGTTTCAGGTGGAAGGCCATAAATCAGATAAAGACGCAAGGGGAAAGTTGTCGAGGCGAATAAGTATTTGTAATGGAGTAAGGAAATTGGCTCGATGAATGTATCTGAGGAATTCTAAGTAGCCAATATGTGTAAATCTAGAGATGTGCCATTTATGTGATTTATATAGTGTAACGGGAGATAAGGTCAATCAGTGTTGGAAATCTGGTTTGAAATTTATGTTCTCATGAGAACATATTTATTTAATTTAGATGTTCTCAAAAAATTTTTTATGTTCTCGAATAGAAAAGAATTTTTTTCTCTCTTTTTCTCTCTCTCTCTCTCACCCTTTCTTTTTCTATCTTTCTCCTTCTTACTCACTCTCTCTTTCTTACATTCATTTTCTCTCTCTTATTTTCTTTCTCACTCTTTTACTTATACTTCTTTTAGTTTTTTTTTAATTTTATTTTTAATTAATACATTTAAAAATTATTATAAATAAATTAATAAAAAATATAATTTATTTGGGGGTTAATTTATAACGCTATTGCACTGTAGTGTTAGGGCATTTTAACAAATTAAAATTTAAGTTCAGTGTAACATGTAGATCAAGTTTTGTAACAAAAATAAAGAATTTTTTAAAAAATTAATCATATCTTTAATTTTGTCTAAAAAACTATTATTGGGCTTTAATAAAAAAAAATTCCTTGAAAATTTTACTATAAACACTATCTAACTCTAACTTATAGCGCTTTGCAAAAAAGTGTGACCCTGTGATTTCACAGTGATGATGGCGGAAAATTTCTGAGATTTTAATTCCCTATTGATCATAATTTTCATCAATAACGTCTATATTTTATCCGAAATCTTTAAAATTCTCCAACAATCGAAAAATCTTCAAGAATCTCATGATTTTACATGACATCATGATCTGCAGAGGTCACACATTTTTGCAAAGCGCAATATTATCTTTACCCTTGCCCTAATATTAAAAAAGTGGTTTGTTTACTTGTTATACCAATTTTGTTTATTACATATAGGGTAGTACTATAGTGCTATAATACTATAACAATATTTCCTTTTTTAAATATTAGCTAAACTTGTAAAGCTTATTATAACTATGAATACTAATTATTTGTAATAAATTTAAAAAAAAAGCCTATAATGGCCTATATATAAGTAATAATTTTGCAATATAACTAAAAATATTTTTTAATTACAATAAGGGTTCTAAAGTTTTTATATAATTAAAATTTTAATTTATAAAATTTATAAAAATTTTATAATTAGATTGGCATTAAAAGTATACTACTATTAGTACACTAAATTTACAAAAATTAAGAATTTTAATTTAAAAAAACTTTATTAATAATATCAAAAAAAAATTTTACTATATTATATTTGTATTAGAAAACTAATTTACTATTAAACATGAGTGTTTGTATAACATGCAAATCAAAATATTTTTATCAAATAAACAAAGAAATAAACAAAGTTTTACTAATATTAGAGTTAGAGTTAATGCCTGGGATGGGATAGAAACATACAGTATTTTATACCAAAATTTCATAAGGAATTTTTTTATTAGAGCCCCAAAGATGATTATATACAGTCTAACCTCTCTATAGTCACATCCCATATAGTCACTCCTCTATATAAGCACCCAATATTGTGCAACAGACTTAAATATAGCAAAAAAACCTTATTATAGTCACAAAATACCTATAATCACTAGCACAAAAAAATTTTGATTTTTTATTATTTTTATTAAGAAAATAACTAATGTCCACCAACAGGTGTTTATCATCTGTAATTTAAATAAATAAAAATAACCAATTTTTATTAAAAGTTAAATTTTTTAATATTAGGGTAAGGGTAAAGGAAGCAATTTTAGCAATTTTTTTAAAATTTTTTTTGTTTTTGTTACACCTGATCCTGAATTTTAATTGGCAAATTGACTACAGGTGATAATCACCTGTGGTGTAAATTAGAAATATTCTTTTATTAATAATAATAAATCTTTACATATCTTTTAAGTATTTATGTATTTTACACTGGGGGATATTAGTATCAACCCATATGTTATAATAATCTTTTATTAAAATTTAGGGTTAGGGTACTTTTATATATTAGTTAGAATTAGGGTTTGGGTTTTAAATATATTAGTGTTACACATGGTTACACAATACTACGCGGGGGTCCTGAGCATTTTTATTTAGAGTACCCGATCCTGTTTACTTAGTACGCTTTTAAGATATAGCACCCCGGATATTATCCCCGGTATCAATTAACAATAGTCATTTTTTAATTTATATATTATTGCTTATATTTATTACTTTTTATACATTAAATAAAACCTAGATTATATTATTTAAAAATATATATCTATGGTATTTAACAATACAAAATTAAAATTTAGTCTGGCAAGTCGGAACAAAAAATAACAATATATTTAAGATTCGATCATCGATTCTAATTTTTAGAATCGATTCACAGCCTTAATCCAAGTTACCGAATTAAAAGAAATTGGTTAAAAAATCTAATATTTTACAAGGTGTTTTTTTTTTAAAAAAAAAAAAAACAATCATTACGATTTTTAAGTATTACATAAAATAAATTTCAATTCTCAAAGGTTTAGATTAATCCTGATGTTAACGTTCGATTATTTTATGCTTGATGGCGATGTTTTAAAATATATATTACGCAAAAACATTGTTTTTGACCGTTTTTTTTTTGTTTTTTTTTGAAATACTCTAAAAAAAAAAAACAAAAAACAAAAAGAATATTCACAACGTTTGTGACCAACTATAAGGCTATGAATTATATGTATAGTTCAAATTTGACAAAAAAAAACTATCTTCAGTATTATTATTACATATCGTACACTTGTTATCTAACTGCTATATTGAAATTCGATCGATTATTAAAATGCCGTGATAACATTAAATATATAAATTTTAAAATATAAACTATTTATAATGCATCTTAAAATTTTCAAATATCTATTACCTCTATTGTTTCTATTGTTTATTTACGTATTTACTACATATAGTATTTCAACTACAGTATTATTCTACAATTTTGTCAACGGTATAATATTGTTGAGCTTTATATGTTGAAAAATTTAATGTAAAAAAAATCAACATAGTAATACTGTGTGCGTTAGTGCAAAAGTATGAAACAGCTTGAACAATATTATATTTATCCTAATAATTATAAAATTGATAACCAGCGCAAAAAAAATAGAGGTTTGGACGATAATTTTTACTATTTATTTCTTGGATGCAATAAACATGTTAATTTTAAGTAACATCCACATATTTTGACTAGTAATTAAAATTGACTTGCACAAGATGCACATGTAAAATAGTTTTTTTTTTAACGTGCAAGTATTTTATAAAAAGTTTAAAAAATGGTGCACAAAATTTTATGATATATATACATTTATGTAAAAACTAGTAACTTTGGTTCTGAATTTTATATGATTCGATTTATTTATTGAGTCACTTGAGAACGCCTAATTACAGTATAATGGTTAGAGCAGTAGTCCAAATTTTAGGTTAGTTCTGAACATTTTACTTAGTATCCTCAATTTTTAATTACCTAGTAGGTTTTTAAGATATAGTACCACAGTGTTAAACACACTGGTATCAATTACCCAAATTATTTTTCATCAATGGAAATTTAAAAATAAAATTGTTAATTAATAATTGACAAATTTTGATAACATAACTAATATTTATTAAATTTCCTAATATTATAAATTTTGCAAACGATTGTGAAAATTTAGCACTAACAAATTCACCTATACTCTTTTATTAATAACTCTAATCATAAATAATAACTTAATAAAAAAAGAAAAGAGGACCTAAAAAAATTTTAAAAATAGAACCCATCATCCGATTTTGCAATAATCAATAACATAAAATCTTTGAGACCTGAGGTGCTCCCAAGCGTCGTTCTTAATGTGATTAGCTAATTATATTTACATAAAATTTTTAGGGAATTGATGGTTGTACCCAAAATTTGATATTCATATCTCCTACGAAATTAAAGATTTTTTTTCAACTTTGAGCGAAGATATCTTACAACTACCAGATCAAATTCAATGCTAACATTTGAAAAAAGCCAAAATATAGCAACGATAAAAGCTTATGTCGACATCATCCATATATATCTAAATAATGTAAATCAAACACCCTCAATATATCCGTGAACCTTGTTTTATAAATAAAAATAAACACATGATCATACAAAGCTTAATCTTATAGATGATATGGTTTTTTTTAAAAAAAAAAAAAAAATCAAAATCAGGCTAATTCGTGATTAAATTATAAGTTACCGGTATAGTATTTTTATAATAAAATTTGGAATGAATTTATAATTACGAATCAAATAAAATAAAAATACCCAATAATACTTAAAAAAAAAATCTACATACGAAAATTTTTTTTTCAAAAAAAATCAAGAATCATCAGGAATAGAGAATTCAATTCCTTTACTGACTAAAGCCCTTTCAGTAATTTCATGCGTATTGATAAACTTGCTTCCACTGTTAAACATATTCTCATAGTACGAATCTTCAATATTCTCAAGTATTGATTTGGATTCATTTAATTCAAATAAAACGCTTTCATCATTTTGCCATTTATCAAAAATTTCACAAAGATCTTTTGCTGATGAACGTTTCTCGGAATTTTTACCCCAACATTTTTTCATAAGGTTTACGTAACATTGTGGTGCTTCGTTATTAACAGCAGGTCTTAAATCACGATAACACATTAAAAAACAAAGTTGTGGCATAGAAAGTTTTTGATTATACGATACACCTTTTCCATATAAAATTTCCCACATGATTATACCAAATGAATAAATGTCGGATTCTTTAGTGTACGGTTGGTTGTTCAAAACTTCTGGTGCAACGTATGGTAAAATTCCATAAATTCCATCATATTTTGATTTTGACATTATATTAGCGGATATTGAAAGTCCTAAATCGGCAATGTAAGCACTTTTAAAATTATTTAGTAGTATATTTCCACTATGTAAATCCCGATGAATAAGATCATGAGAATGAATTATCTGAAGATCTGATGCAATACATTGTAGCAAATTCAATTTATCTTTCCAATCTATTTGCAATATAGTATGTAAATTTTGTCGCAAACTACCATATCGAGCGTATTCCATGACAAGTATATAATCACCAGAAGCTTTATCTTTTGATATACCAAAACATTTTAAAAATGTTGGATCTTTAAGTCCGATATCACAATAGGCTTTTAACTAATTAATTAAATTATTCGAATTATTAATATAAATAATAAATAACGAATAACATAAAGTAATAATAAAAAATATTTAATAAAGATTACCTCATTTATAAATTCTTCGTGATAATTATTTGATTCATGCAATAATTTAAGCGCAACTGGTCTATTCAAAATTTGACTTTCATCATGCCATATAGCTACGTATACAGTCGCAAATCCACCCTTACCTATTTTTGTTATATTTTTAAAATCATCATAAGGAATCCACGATAACTGATATTGATTTTCTGTCAAAATCTTTTTCAAACTATCATCAATCTCAAGATTATGCAACCAGTCACATTTATTTGCTGCTGAGATTTATTTATAAAATTAATTAATTATAGATTTTAAAAATTATAAAGTATTATAATAATGATAATACCTGATGTTAAATCTTTTTCCCTAATCGGTGATTTAAATATTTGAACTTATTAAATATGTATATATAAACGTAATACGACCACAGATCTATCAATTGAATTTCAAGATCAGATCAGGTGTAATTACTAATAATTTCATCTTTTTAAATTTTTAATTTTATTTTTCGGATTCAATTACACCTGATCTATATCATATAATTTGATTGTGGTGCGTCACAACTTAAGTTTAAATTAAAAATTTACCTTTGATACCAGTATTTTGCTTTATGTAAATCCCTTGTTATTCCAATTCCATTTCGATAACATTCCGCAACTTTTGACATTCCATTTGCCTGACCCATCTCTGCAGATTTTTGATAATAAATGAATGCCTTATGTTCATCCATTTCAACTCCAAATCCAATTTGATAACAAGTTCCAACATTATATATTCCATCAGCGTCACCCATCTCTGCAGATTTTTGATAATAAATGAACGCCTTATGTTCATCCTTTTCAACT